>WNWK01002580.1:62500-117500 GCA_009830355.1 Cherax destructor | reverse complement strand
CTAAATTATTATTGGTGTGAGTATAATATTTTCAACGTTGTGTGTATGTAACACACACACACACACACACCAGCGAAGAGGCAGGGCCAGGAGCTATGACTCGACCCCTGCAACCACAAATAGGTGAGTACACACACACACACACACACATTCTCTCTCACACACTCACTACCAGCAGAGTCATCGTTGTCTCTTTATTCAGGATTGATTACCAGTTGTGTCAATGGTAATGGTCACACCTGCTGCTGGACATTAGTGGCTCCCTCAGGTGCGTATTGACACTGACACAACGATGGCAGGTCATCAGCTGGGGATGAGACAGAACGCTCTCCAAAACTTCAGTACGATCAGGGGATTTTTTTTCTCGGCAAAATTGGTAAAATAAATGATAGTTCCATTGTTGTTACGAAGCTTATTCTGTATGATAGCTACATTGTGGGATCAAAATCTACTCTATAGATGATAGTTACGTTGTGGGATCAAAATCATTTCTATAGATGATAGGTCTAGGTAGTAGGTTGGTAGACAGCAACCGCCCAGGGAGGTACTACTGTAACAAGGGCAGGAAGAAATTTTGGTAACGAGGGCAGGAAGAAATTTTGGTAACGAGGGCAGGAAGAAATTTTGGTAACGAGGGCAGGAAGAAATTTTGGTAACGAGGGCAGGAAGACACTTTGGTAACGAGAGCGAGACATACAAGCATTTTGGTAACGAGATGAATGAAGACTTGACTACTTTGCTAACGAGAACATATTTTTGGAAACGAGAGCATGGCAAAAAAATAGTTTGGTAACGAGAACGAGGGAATAAGGTGCACAGTCAATAAAGAAGAGTTAAGGAAAGCATCAAAGAAAATAAAGAATATAATAGTGTGAATTAATCTTTACTAACCAAGATGCTGAGTCACTCAAGAGAATGATGGCCCAGGAGCTAGATTATTTTTAATAGTTCAATTTTTTTATAATTCTTATTTTTGCTATTCTTGTTAGTTATTTAGTGTTATTCTTATGGTTATCCCAGTTATTCGTGTTACTTATTCTTGTTATTATTGGAAATGGTAAACTCGTAAGGGTACGCCAATAAGGACCCAGATGTTTTTGTCGTGTTTCGACAGGTCAGTTGATTTTATAAAGCTCCACACTGAGCGAAACGTTGTCCGGGCTGTAGGTCGTTCTTCCAACAAGAGTGAAAGGAGGTAAAGGTCGAGGTGGAACAGTCCACTTCGTAACTCCAAAGGAATTTTTCTAACCCCTCCCCCCTCCTCCTCACCACCTACCCCTCCCTCATTCCCCATCTCCCCTTCATTCCTCTCTTTTCCCTTTCATTCCTCTCTTTTCCCTTTCATTCCTCTCTTTTCCCTTTCATTCCTCTCTCTTTCCCTCTTTTCATCTTCACCTCTTTTCCTTCATTCCCTTTTCCCTTTCATTCCCTCTTTTCCCTTTCATTCCTCTCTTTTCCCTTTCATTCCTCTCTCTTCCCTTTCATTCCCCTCTTTTTCCCTTTCATTCCTCTTTTTCCCTTTCATTCCCCTCTTTTTCCCTTTCATTCCTCTCTTTTCCCTTTCATTCCCCTCTTTTTCCCTTTCATTCCCTCTTTTCCCTTTCATTCCCCTCTTTTTCCCTTTCATTCCCCTCTTTTTCCCTTTCATTCCCCTCTTTTTCCCTTTCATTCCCCTCTTTTTCCCTTTCATTCCCCTCTTTTTCCCTTTCATTCCCCTCTTTTTCCCTTTCATTCCCTCTTTTCCCTTTCATTCCCTCTTTTTCCCTTTCATTCCCTCTTTTTCCCTTTCATTCCCTCTTTTTCCCTTTCATTCCCTCTTTTTCCCTTTCATTCCCTCTTTTTCCCTTTCATTCCCTCTTTTTCCCTTTCATTCCCTCTTTTCCCTTTCATTCCCTTTTTTCCCTTTCATTCCCTCTTTTTCCCTTTCATTCCTCTTTTTCCCTCTTTTTCCTTCCCTTTTCCATTCCCTCTTTTTCCCTTTCATTCCCCTCTTTTTCCCTTTCATTCCCCTCATTCCTCCTCTTCCCCCTCCCCTCCCAAGGAAATGTCCCTCAGACCGGCCTTCCTCGCGGTGCCGGCTGGGGGGCAGCCGGCTTTCCTTTCACTGCCTGCAAATCAGGCCAACAACACCCGGCTGTTATGAAAATATTTCTGTATCAGCCACGCTTCTGGGAAGACGGGAGTCGAATGAATGATTATGAAAGTTTCTTCTTTTACGGCTCGCCCTGCCACGGCGGGACGCAGCCAGTGTATTAAAAATAAACGCATATAAGTGTGTGTGTGTATATATATACTCGTATATATATGACTCGCCACTGGAACTCTTGGTCATAGGAGCGAGGCCTTCCACTGGCTTACCCGGTCCACCCCGTTTGCGAAATTAGGATCACGTGTGGAAAAATTAAACAGATGGGAACGAAGACTCTCATAGTAGTCAGTGCGAGTAGCAGCAGGACCCTGTGATATAGATTACGTTTTATGTCGTAATCTCTCTCTCTCTCTCTCTCTCTCTCTCTCTCTCTCTCTCCCTCCCTCCCTCCGTGTAGCAGCTGTGTGCTTGCTTGAAGCTACGATCAACTGCCTCAGCAGCCTTGCAAAAAAAAAAAAAAGGAAGAAAAACAGTAATGATTGCTTTGCAAACTTCAGCCGGCTGCATCCTTGTCAACAATTGATGTTTGTGAAGCGTTGTTGCACTCGTTGACTCCTCCTATGCTGCCTTGCAACAACCTCTGCAACACCCACAAACATTGCACTCCAACTGACTCTTATTCTTAAAAAATAAGTATGCGGTTTTTCCACCTGATTTGCATAAATAAACAGGTAGAGGAGATGAGGTAAATTGTGTACTGGCGCTTGTGTGTATGAGGGGGTGAGGTGCGGTGCCAGCATCCATAATGGCACTGATCCCAGAAGATGACTGGCTCTCCTAGCCCCGCCCAGCCTCCCACAACTACGACAACTTTGCATCAGACGTAGTTTTCCATGATTTGCCGCACCACGCGGTCCCGACGACTGAAGTCGCAAATTGTGTGTGTTGACATTGAAGGTTAGACGCATCGGTGGCACCAAGCTGCGGAGGATGTTGAGGGTGCCGCCTCCGCATCCAGTGTGGCACCGTGTGCCACTCAGGCCGCGCCCGGCCCTCCACCACTCAGAGCCACCCGCGCTAGCTGAGCCAATCACCTGGCTGGATCTCGCCGTCACAGCGCCGCAGACTCCACCCGCAGCTCCGGCGGGGCTGCGGGAGTGGTTGTTATGGCAACGAAGGCGTGGCATCCTGACGCGGCTCCTCCCACGCCGCCTGCGCCGTGCCTCTCATGTGGGTTAGTGTTAGTGTTAATGTGAACGGGAACGAGTCGACACTCGGCGCTGAGGTGAACGGCGCTGAGGTGAACGGCGCCGTGTTGAGGCCTCTACCCCGGGCTAGGCGTGCTCTCTCCGCCACCATAGTGGAGCGAGGGGTCGTGCTACCCACACCACAGTGAAGCGAGGGGTCGTGCTACCCACACCACAGTGAAGCGAGGGGTTGTGCTAGACGGTAGCGAGTGCCCGAGCCGCGCTAGAGTGCAGGCGAGTGCGCAGACAAGCAGAGGGCAGTCGGCGGAGTGTGTGTGTGTGTTTATGTGATGGCCTGAATCTTTCAACCCCTGGAAGTCGTCCACAACCCCGCCACCATGATCATATGCTGCGCTGGCTGCGACAAACCTATCATGGACAAGTTTCTACTGACGGTGCTGGACAGGACGTGGCACGCCGAGTGTGTGCGCTGCGCTGACTGCGGCTGCGCCCTCACCGACAAGTGTTTCAGCCGAGAAGGGAAACTCTTCTGCCGCAGCGACTTCTTCAGGTAGGAACCTGCGGCTCTGCAGTACTTCCCGTGTCCTGCAGGGGTCGCTGACGCGGCTGTCGTAAAGAACAACCAGCAAGCATCGGCAGAATTATGCAAGGAAATAATATTGATCAATATAAATGTAATCCTACTAGCCTTTATAGGCCTATTTTCTATTTTTGTTGTGTATCCACATACTCTTGCGCTACCGTCCACGGGATAGCTATAGAGTTCACAGTAAACTAGCCACTACCTCCATAGGGAGAACAATAAACTAGCCACTACCGTTCAAAGGCTGAATATGGCCACAATATACTAGCCACTATCGTCCACAGGACGGATATAGACTGTTCGATAAAATAGCCACTACCGTGGACAGGTTGGCTATGGGCTGCACAATAAACTAGCCAATGCCATCCTCCACGTAATGGGTATCTCCTGTACGATAAACTAGCTACTACCATCCACAGGATGGGTATGTTTTATACAATATACTATCCACTACTGTCCACAGGATGGGTATGTCCTGTACAATATATTATCCACTACTGTCCACAGGATGGGTATGTCCTGTACAATATACTAGCCACTACTGTCCACAGGATGGGTATTGGGTGCACAAACTAGCCACTACCCTCCACTATAGGACTGTAACCAACTCGAAATAAAAAGAAAATCCAAGCCAGAGCAAATATTTACACTTTTCTCAATGTCAGCAATGATGTTGCCCTGGCAACACTGTTGTGGTTTGTGATTGTGATGTAGCTCTATATTTGTGTTGTGGTTCTATATTTGTTGTGGTTCTATATTTGTTGTGGTTCTATATTTGTTGTGGTTCTATATTTGTTGTGGTTCTATATTTGTTGTGGTTCTATATTTGTTGTGGTTCTATATTTGTTGTGGTTCTATATTTGTTGTGGTTCTATATTTGTTGTGGTTCTATATTTTTTTGTGGTTCTATATTTGTTGTGGTTCTATATTTGTTGTGGTTCTATATTTGTTGTGGTTCTATATTTTTTTGTGGTTCTATATTTGTTGTGGTTCTATATTTGTGTTGTGGTTCTATATTTGTGTTGTGGTTCTATATTTGTGTTGTGGTTCTATATTTGTGTTGTGGTTCTGTGTGTTGCGTTCCTTCGTTTGAGTTGCGGATCTCTCCTCGTATTAGTAACTGTTAGGGGTTCTTGTGTTGTGCCTCCCAGTGCCGTGGTTCTCCTCCCACGTGACGGTTCTCTTCAATAGCGTTTTGGTTCTCCTCGTATACTGAGGTTTCTAAATACCAGACCACAACACATTACCTGTAACACACCAGTAAAGACGCATGTGCAACACCTGGGTAGATTTATTGATGAATAAGTCGCATGCAAGTGTTGCCATTGTGTATTATATAGCACCTTTTCGGTGTTGTGTACCCTCAATATATATAGGAAAAATCTCTGGTAGGGTAATAAATGACGGAATTTGTAAATTCAGCATCAGAATCTCGGGGAATGACGAGGGGAGCACGCGCGTGCGCGCACGCACGCACGCACGCACGCACGCACACACGCAAGCACGCGCACACACACACACACACACACACACACTCTACATAGCTTTAAGAAGAGGTATGATAAAACTCATGGAGCAGGGAGTGGACCTAGTAGAAAAGGGAAGAGGCGGGGCCAGGAGCTGTGACTAGACTCCGAAACCACCAACAGGCGAGTACGTACACACACACACACACACACACACACACACACATACACTCACTCACGACCCATCACCCCATATTTCATGGCATGTCTGCCTGACACCATGATTATGAGGGGTCACGCAGTGCCGACACTCATTCAACATGTGGCTTTCTGACTCATTAACTCGCTGAGTAAACAGTCGTCACTCATATATTATATATATATATATATATATATATATATATATATATTATTAA
This sequence comes from Cherax destructor, assembly GCA_009830355.1. Lineage (NCBI taxonomy): Eukaryota > Metazoa > Arthropoda > Malacostraca > Decapoda > Parastacidae > Cherax > Cherax destructor. The sequence continues at coordinate 111,738 of WNWK01002580.1, read as the reverse complement.
TATATTATTATTATTGGGAATCGCTAAACCCTTAGGGATCGTACAGCTCATGGGGGAATTTGAGGTAGTCAGGTTTTGAGCCAAGGAAGAGTAGTCAGTTCCTTGGATCAAGAGACCTTCAGCATTGTGTTTACCTCGAGACCAGAATGTTGGAACCCGCATGGTAATGACTTAACTCTTATAAAAAATGACCCTCAGTGAGGATAAAAATATACTGAATAAAGAGGGAATTATGGGAGAAATTAGGATGAGTAATAGGAACTAGTCTGTTATGGGAGTGACCTCCCCCCTCCTCTTGTGGGAGTGACCTCCCCCCTCCTCTTGTGGGAGTGACCTCCCCCCTCCTCTTGTGGGAGTGACCTCCCCCCTCCTCTTGTGGGAGTGACCTCCCCCCTCTTGTGGGAGTGACCTCCCCCCTCTTGTGGGAGTGACCTCCCCCCTCCTCTTGTGGGAGTGACCTCTCCCATCTCAAGATCTCAATTGCATTTATGGATACGCGCAAAACCCGTAGGGGTTGTGTAGTACTTGGGGGGAATGAAAGTGCAACCTGGTTTGATCCACGGAGGGTTGCTCCAATTCCCTGAATGAAGAGTCCCTTTTTTGGCGTAATCTGAACTACCGTGGACTGCAGGACTCTACCTAATGCTATGAGGTGAGGGTTGAGCTCTGGTTCCTGGGCAGTTTTTACTTGACTAAGTGCTCTGACCCATGCGGGTTTAGTTTTCTTCATTGAAAAAAAATTCGAATTGATTTTGTTGTAGATACTTTGAAACGTACATTGTGTGTGTGTACACGTATGTGTGTACACGTATGTGTGTGTACACGTGTGTGGGGGGGTTTAGTGTTGTGTGGCCACGATATATATATATATATATATATATATATATATATATATATATATATATATATATACATACATATACACACACACACACATGTCTAAGAGTTTGTAGGGGTTGAGTTTCAGCTCCTGGCCCCGCCACTTGCTGGATTTAATTCCTCTTAGCCTCGGGGCTGCTGTCATACCAATGCTTAAAACTATGTATGAAGTCTATTTCTGTTTTTACTTTCTCCAAGTCATTCCTCTTCTTGATCAACCTCTGGATGAAAAAATATTTCCTAAAATCCCAGACTTATATGTGCCTTTAACGTCCAACTGTGCCCCCGTGTACCAGTTTCCCGCCTCTGTCTATCTTATTCCGCCTTATAAGTTCTGTTTAGTATTTTGTACGTCGTTACTATGTTTTCTCTGGTTCTTCTGTCTAATGCTTTTAGGTTTAATTCCTTTGTGCTCTCATCATGGCTGATTACCCTTAGCTCTGGGACTTGTCTTATTACTTACCTCTCCCCTTCCTCCCATTTCTTAACATGGTTTATTAGGTGTGGGTTCCATGATGGTGCTGCATACTCTTAAGACGAGCCTAACATGTATTGTATTTAGATCCGTGGATGACTTAGTCAAGAAAACTAGTCTTTGCTGCAGAGGTTACTGATACGTGAGACTGGAGATACGCTCGTCACTCTGTTCACCCTCAAGTCTTTCTGCCTGAATGAGACTTGAAGCCTCTGTGCCTCTAGTCTATACCCCGTTTCCGGTCATCTTACGCATTCCCTAATTTTCATAATCTTTTATTTGCTGGGGTTGCACTCTGATAGCCACTTGTCGGACCAAACCTTTAGTACATCCTCTACAGTTTTTACTCTTATCAATTTTTCATCCACAAACATGGATACATCTCGCGCCTGGTATGGTATTTATGTATATCTAGAAACAGTACTGGTCATAATACCAAGTACTGCAAATCCCAACTTGTAACATTTCCTCTTACCACTACTACTATAATAAACTAATACAACTACAGATGTAGCTAACATCAGTGACGTACAGAAATCCCCTTGTTATGACTTGTCTTCGTGGACAATTAACTCTTTGCTGCCTTTCCGTAAACTCGTTGATTCTCTGGAGTGCATTTGTTGTTATTCCCGCATCTCTAGAGTTTTTTCCCCAGTCTCTTGTGTTTTACAGTATCAAATGCCTTTATACAGTCCGCCCATCCCATTCTGTCCGCCCTCACTTGTCTTACCTTGTTGTCTCACACCTGCTGGACTTCATTAAGATTTACTATCGCTAAAACCCATGCTGGTTATTATTTACAAAACTACTACCACTGTACGTGCTCCCTCACCCTCTTGATCATCTTTACATGACATAATATACAGGTCAGTGAGGCTGGTTCGTAACTCAGTGATTCCTCTTTGTAATATTGCTTAAATATTGATACTGTATTTGCGATATTTTTTTTTTAGCTGTGACTGCTGTCCCGTAGCCACTGACATGGTGTACAATTTAGCTAGTAGTTTAGTGCTAGAGCATCCCTCTCTCACGGAATTCATTGTTATTTTGTTGGGTCTCATTGATCTAGCTCAGCTTCGCTCAGTGTGTTGTGGTGTGTGTTATGGTGTGTGTTGTGGTGTGTGTTGTGGTGTGTGTTGTGGTGTGTGTTGTGGTGTGTGTTGTGGTGTGTGTGGTGGTGTGTGTGGTGGTGTGTGTGTGGTGTGTGTTTGGTGTGTGGTGTGTGTTGTGGTGTGTGTTGTGGTGTGTGTTGTGGTGTGTGTGGTGGTGTGTGTGGTGGTGTGTGTGGTGGTGTGTGTGGTGGTGTGTGTGGTGGTGTGTGTGGTGGTGTGTGTGGTGGTGTGTGTGGTGGTGTGTGTGGTGGTGTGTGTGGTGGTATGTGTTGTGGTGTGTGTGGTGGTGTGTGTTGTGGCGTGTGTGGTGGTGGTGTGTATTGTGGTGTGTACTCCTATTTGTGGTTGCAGGGGTCGATTCATAGCTCCTGGCCCCGCCTCTTCACTGATTGCTACTAGGTCATCTCTCCCTGCTCCATGAGCTTTATCAAACCTTGTCTTAAAACTATGTATGGTTCCTGCCTCCACTACGTCACTTTCTAGGCTATTCCACTTCCTGACAACTCTGACTTAAGAAATACTTCCTAACATCCCTTTGACTCGTAGGAGTCTTCAACTTCCAATTGTGACCCCTTGTTTCTGTGTCCCCTCTCTCTGGAACATCTTGTCTCTGTCCACCTTATCTATTCCTCGCAGTATTTTATATGTCGTTATCATGTCTCCCCTAACCCTCCTGTCCTCTAGTGTCGTCAGGCCGATTTCCCTTAACCTTTCTTCGTAGGACAATCCCCTTAGCTCTTGGACTAGTCTTGTTGCAAACCTTTGCACGTTCTCTAATTTCTTGACGTGCTTGACCAGGTGTGGGTTCCAAACTGGTGCTGCATACTCCAGTATGGGCCTGACGTATATGGTATACAGAGTCTTGAATGATTCCTTGGTGAGGTATTGGAACGCTATTCTTAGGTTTGCCAGCCGCCCGTATGCTGCAGCAGTTATCTGATTGATGTGTGCCTCAGGAGATGTGCTCGGTATTATACTCACCCCAAGATCTTTTTCCTTGAGCGAGGTTTGCAGTCTTTGGCCCCCTAGACTGTACTCTGTGTGCGGTCTTTTTTGCCCTTCCCGATCTTCATGACTTTACATTTGGCAGGGTTAAATTCAAGGAGCCAGTTACTGTGTGTTTTGTGGTGTACTTAATTGTACTCACCTAATTGTGGTTGCAGGGGTCGAGACTCGGCTCCTGGCCCCGCCTCTTCGCTGTCCGCTACTGGGTCTCTGCTCTCCCTGCTCCACGAGCTTTATCATACCTCGTCTTAAAACTATGTATGGTTCCTGCCTCCACTATATCTTTCTCTAGACTATTCCACTTCCTGACTACTCTGTGGCTGAAGAAATGCTTCCTAACATCCCTTTGACTCATCTGAGTCTTCAGCTTCCAGTTGTGTCCCCTTGTTTCTGTGTTACCTCTCTGGAACATCCTGTCACTGTCTACCTTGTCGATTCCCGCAGTATTTTGTATGTCGTTATCATGTCTCCTCTGACCCTTCTTTCCTCCATTGTTGTTAGTCCTATTTCCCTCAACCTTTCTTCATAGGACAGACCCCTGAGTTGTGGAACTAACCTTGTCGCAAACCTTTGCCCTTTCTCTAGTTTCTTTACGTGCTTGACCAGGTGTGGGTTCCAGACTGGTGCTGCATATTCTAGTATGGGCCTGACGTACACGGTGTACAGTGTCTTGAACGATTCCTTGTTAAGGTAACGGAACGCTAATCTTAGGTTTGCCAGTCGCCCATATGCTGCCGCAGTTATCTGGTTGATGTGTGCCTCCCGAGACGTTCTTGGCGTTATACTCACCCCAAGGTCTTTCTCCTTTGCCGAGGTTTGTAGCCTTTGTCCGCCTAGCCTGTACTCTGTCAGCGGTCTTCTTTGCCCTTCTCCGATCTTCATGACTTTGCATTTGGTGGGATTGAATTCGAGAAGCCAGTTGCTAGACCAGATGTCAAGCTTGTCCAGGTCTGTTTGAAGTCCTGCTTGGTCCTCTTCCGATGTGATTCTCCTCATTAATTTCACATCATCTGCGAACAGAGACACTTCTGAGTCTATCCCATCCGTCATGTCATTTACATAAACCAGGAATAACACTGGTCCTAGGACTGACCCCTGCGGTACGCCGCTCGTCACAGGCGCCCACTGTGATACCTCATCACGCACCATGACCCGTTGTTTCCTCCCTGTGAGGTATTCCCTGATCCATTCCAGTGCCCTTCCTGTTATACCTGCTTGTTCTTTCAACTTCTTTACTAATCTCATGTGAGGAACTGTGTCGAAGGCCTTCCTGCAGTCCAGGAAAATGCAATCAACCCACTCTTCTCTTTCTTGCCTTACCTCTGTTACTTTATCATAGAACTCTAGGAGGTTTGTTACACAGGATTTGCCTTGGAATCCGTGCTGTCTGGTGTGTGTGTGTATTGTGGTGTGTGTGTATTGTGGTGTGTGTGTATTGTGGTGTGTGTGTATTGTGGTGTGTGTATTGTGGTGTGTGTGTGTATTGTGGTGTGTGTATTGTGGTGTGTGTATTGTGGTGTGTGTATTGTGGTGTGTGTGTACTCACCTAATTGTACTCACCTAATTGTGGTTGCAGGGGTCGAGACTCCGCTCCTGGCCCCGCCTCTGCACTGTCCGCTACTGGGTCTCTGCTCTCCCTGCTCCGTGAGCTCTATCATACCTTGTCTTAAAACTATGTATGGTTCCCGCCTCCACTATATCGTTCGCTAAACTATTCCACTTCCTAACTACTCTATGGCTGAAGAATTGCTTCCTAACATCCCTCTGACTCATCTGAGTCTTCAGCTTCCAGTTGTGTCCCCTTGTTTCTGTGTTTCCTCTCTGGAACATCCTGTCACTATCTACCTTGTCGATTCCCCGCAGTATTTTGTATGTCGTTATCATGTCTCCTCTAACCCTTCTGTCCTCCAGTGTTGTTAGTCCTATTTCCCTCAACCTTTCTTCATAAGGCAGTCCCCTGAGTTGTGGAACTAGCCTTGTCGCAAACCTTTGCACTCTCTAATTTCTTGACGTGCTTGACCAGGTGTGGGTTCCAGACTGGTGCTGCATACTCTAGTATGGGCCTGACGTATACGGTATACAGTGTCCTGAACGATTCCTTGTTAAGGTGTATTGTGTGTGTGTGTGTGTATTGTGGTGTGTGTGTGTGTATTGTGGTGTGTGTGGGGTTGTTTATACATAACATGGCGGTGTTCTTATGCTATCCAGTTCATGTGTGGTGTTTGTCCATCCTTTCGTGTGATTGGAGGGTGAGGCCAAACATGGCGAAAGACCTGTCTGTTGTGTTTGTGGTGAGTGGAGTGTAGTGGTCTTGTGTAATGTAGTGTTTGCTGGGGGGGGGTGATGGTGGTGTTATAGTGAAGGTGTGTGTGTGTATAGCTATGTACAAGGTATCTGCAAGTAGTGTACAGGGATACGAGTATCTTGATCTGAGGAAATTGAGCTGCTCTCCTCTTCCTCGAATCACTTGTTCTCTCTAGGCTGGAATACTGCTGTACATCTCCGCTCAAAGCAGGTGAAATTGCAGATCTAGAGAATGTACAGAGAACCTTTACTGCACATATAAGTTCCATCAAACACCTCAACTACTGGGAACGCTTGGAAACATTTGACTTGTACTCGCTGGAGCGCAGGCGAGAGAGATACATCATAATCTACACTTGGAAAATACTAGAAGGAATGGTCCCAAATCTGCACACAGAAATCACTCCCTACGAAAGCAACAGACTGGGCAAGCGATGAAAAATTCCCTCAATAAAAAGTAGGGGCGCCATTGGTACACTAAAAGAAAACAGTGTGTCCGGGGCCCAAGACTGCTCAACAGCCTCCCACCATGCATAAGGGGAATTACCAATAGGCTCCTGGCTGGCTGCCTTCAAGAGGGAGCTGGACAGATACTTAGTCGGTGGCTGATCAGCCGGGCTGTGGTTCGTATGTTGCACTATGTGCGAGTAACAGCCTGGTTGATCAGGCTCTAATCCACCGGGATGTCTGGCCATGGACCGGGCTGCAGGGGCGTTGATCCCCGGAATACCCTCCAGGTAGACTAACCATAAATATATCAGGTGGAGTGTGTTGGTGAGCGAGTCTTATAGGTATACCAGGGTATTGGTACAACAGGTTATTGGTATACCAAGGTATTGGTGTACCAAGGTATTTGTATACCAGGTTATTGGTGTACCAGGTTATTGGTGTACCAGGTTATTGGTGTACCAGGTTATTGGTGTACCAGGTTATTGGTGTACCAGGTTATTGGTGTACCAGGTTATTGGTGTACCAGGTTATTGGTGTACCAGGTTATTGGTGTACCAGGTTATTGGTGCAGGTTTGTGTACCAGGTTATGGTGTACCAGGTATTGGTGTACCAAGGTATTGGTGTACCAAGGTATTGGTGTACCAAGGTATTTGTATACCAGGTTATTGGTGTACCAGGTTATTGGTGTACCAGGTTATTGGTGTACCAGGTTATTGGTGTACCAGGTTATTGGTGTACCAGGTTATTGGTGTACCAGGTTATTGGTGTACCAAGGTATTGGTGTACCAAGGTATTGGTGTACCAAGGTATTGGTGTACCAAGGTATTGGTGTACCAAGGTATTGGTGTACCAAGGTATTGGTGTACCAAGGTATTGGTGTACCAAGGTATTGGTGTACCAAGGTATTGGTGTACCAAGGTATTGGTGTACCAAGGTATTGGTATATCAACTTAGCCTGGAAGACTTTAAGATAAATATATTTATTAATTAAATTCGAATGATAGTAAATCCTAAAATTTGTATTAATTCCATATACGTTAATTCTAATTCACATTAATCCCCAAGACGTCGTTATTCCAAGAATATATTAATTCTGAAGATTTTGTCGTTATTCCTAAGAGTCATTAATCCCCAAGATATCGTTAATCCCCAAGATATCGTTAATCCTAAGTCAGTCGTTAATCCTAAGACAGAAATCCCACTGTTATAAATTACTGATTCGTGACAAAAAGTAGGTACATTAATTTCCAGTAATGGCAGTCGTTAATTACCCTCATAGACACTAATTCACTTATAATTACGTAATGTTAAGTAATAAACATTTGTGAAATCATACATTTATATACCTTTAACATTAGTCATAAACATTATTGTAATTATAAACATCGTGGTCATAAACATCGTGGTCAAACATTCCAGTAATAAACAGTCATGTGCACTGTAGTCATGTGCACTGTAGTCATGTGCACTGTAGTCATGTGCACTGTAGTCATGTGCACTGTAGTCATGTGCACTGTAGTCATGTGCACTGTAGTCATGTGCACTGTAGTCATAAACATTGCTGTATTAAATATTAATTTGGTCAAACATTAAAACAATCATAAACATTACAGTTAAACAATATTGTGGCTATAAACATCAATTCCTAAACATTAATACTCATAAATATCAATGTACCCATAAACACTAATATAATCATAAACATTAATGGAATCATAAACACTGAGTCATAAATCTTTAGTGATAAATCCTAAAATACTCTCATAAATCCTTATAAATAGTGATAAATCCTAAAATACTCTCATAAATCCTTATAAATAGTGATAAATCCTAAAATACTCTCATAAATCCCGATATAATGTTATGTAGGTAAATATTTGGTCAAAAATCTCAATACTAAATAGTTAACTTGTTCAGATATTTTAGTAATGATTCTTCAGTCAGTATTTGATCAGCTGTGGTTCGTACATCGGGTTATGTGCTGCTGGTAGTAACAGCTTGATCGATCAGGCCCTGATCCACTGCGAGGCCTGGTCGATCAGGCCCTGATCCACTGCGAGGTCTGGTCGATCAGGCCCTGATCCTCTGCGAGGCCTGGTCGATCAGGCCCTGATCCTCTGCGAGGCCTGGTCACGGACCTGGTCACGGACCTGGTCACGGGGGCGTTGACCCCCGGAACACCCTGCAGATCTTTTCTAGCAAGTTGTTTCTTGAGGGATTGAGTCTCGGCTCCTGGGCCCTATAATTCACCGAAGTTGGTTCGTGGACTCTTGGGCCATGTCATACCTGCTCTTGAAACTGTGTTGAGTTTTGCCTCAATAAGCTCTCTGTACTTACCATCTTGAGACCGGAAAAATTAATTTGAATGTGGTTCTTTGTGCTTTTAGCTTCCCTCTCTACCCACTGTCCTCTCTTCCTCTCATTTCAGTCCATAATCATTGCCAAATCTAAAAATTTTGTATGTCGTGGTTCTCTCTCTCTCGTGTTGGTAAGGTTCATTTTCTTGAGTCTTAAAGTTCAACTCCCTCAGCTCCGGGTCTAATCTTGTTTAAAAAAAAAACTTTTTTATAATATTGGCTTGGTATTGACAACATCTGTAATGCATTTTTTGCTAAGGATCAAGAATGCCCGTCATTGATTCACGATTCTCGCTAATATCTGGTGATATATTCGGCGTAATGTTCACTCCCAGAACTTTCTTTTTTTTTCGTGTGTGTTAGTTACCATTTTGTCCTAGGCACATGTCGAGTTACCATTTTGTCCTAGGCACATGTCGATTAGACACTAGGCCTTGTGTGTGTGTGTGTGTGTGTGTGTGTGTGTGTGTAAGGAAACACTTCGAAATGTTTCCGCCCCGCCGGGAATTGAACCCGGGCCCTCCGTGCGTGAAGCGACAGCTTTAGTTCTCGCTTGTGTGTGTACGTACTCACCTAGTTGTGGTTGAAGGGTCGATTCACAGCTCCTGGCCCCGCCTCTTCACTGGCCGCTACTGGGTCACTCTTCCTGCTCCATGAGCTTTATCATACCTGTGTGTGTGTATTCATCTATATTTGGTTGTAGGGGTCGAGTCACAGCTCCTGGCCCAAGTGTGTGCGTTTATAAATTAAAATACGGGACAATTTTTGATCATGGGATCATGTTTAACATCTTCCAGTTAGAACCTTGTTACTCCTTGTCATTAGAACCTTGTTACTCCTTGTCATTAGAACCTTGTTACTCCTTGTCATTAGAACCTTGTTACTCCTTGTCATTAGAACCTCCTTACTCCTTGTCATTAGAACCTCGTTATTCCTTGTCATTAGAACCTCCTTACTCCTTGTCATTAGAACCTCGTTACTCCTTGTCATTAGAACCTCGTTACTCCTTGTCATTAGAACCTCGTTACTCCTTGTCATTAGAATCTCGTTACTCCTTGTCATTAGAACCTCGTTACTCCTTGTCATTAGAACCTCGTTACTCCTTGTCATTAGAACCTCGTTACTCCTTGTCATTAGAACCTCGTTACTCCTTGTCATTAGAACCTCGTTACTCCTTGTCATTAGAACCTCGTTACTCCTTGTCATTAGAACCTCGTTACTCCTTGTCATTAGAACCTCGTTACTCCTTGTCATTAGAACCTCGTTACTCCTTGTCATTAGAACCTCGTTACTCCTTGTCATTAGAACCTCGTTACTCCTTGTCATTAGAACCTCGTTACCCTTGTCATTAGAACCTCGTTACTCCTTGTCATTAGAACCTCGTTACTCCTTGTCATTAGAACCTCGTTACTCCTTGTCATTAGAACCTCGTTACTCCTTGTCATTAGAATCTCGTTACTCCTTGTCATTAGAACCTCGTTACTCCTTGGCATTAGAACCTCCTTACTCCTTGGCATTAGAACCTCCTTACTCCTTGTCATTAGAACCTCCTTACTCCTTGTCATTAGAACCTCCTTACTCCTTGTCATTAGAACCTCCTTACCCCTTGTCATTAGAACCTCCTTACCCCTTGTCATTAGAACCTCCTTACTCCTTGTCATTAGAACCTCCTTACTCCTTGTCATTAGAACCTCCTTACGCCTTGTCATTAGAACCTCCTTACGCCTTGTCATTAGAACCTCCTTACTCCTTGTCATTAGAACCTCCTTACCCCTTGTCATTTATTTCCTTTTGAGAGGGAAAAAAAACCTCACCCACTTTAACAATGCAAATGGGGGAAAACCTCATTTGTGTACATACCAGGACATTTAATAAAGAAAACGTTTCGTCACTCTTGGCGAAACGTTTCCGTTAACTGCGCCACTTTCACTCTGCAATAATTTGACTTTCGTTTCCTTTGTTGTTTGTACTTTCTGGATTACCGTCGTTGGGGGGGAAAGGGCCACTGAAAAAGGCTTTGAAATGTTAATGGATTTTTTTTTTGGGGGCGACTTTTGTTATATCTTACTACGATTCATATTGGAAATTTTGGTGATCTTCGACCGAACTGTTTTTTTTTATTTTTTTTTTATTTTTATTGAATGTGGATATAATATACAATACCGACAGATATCTTTTATTTCTGTATCTTTTATTTCGGTATTTTTATTTCACTATATTTTTATTTCGCAATAAAAATACCTAACTGTGGCACAGGTGTCTTATCATGGTTTTTTATTTCAGTTTTTACGGCATTTTTGCAATGTTTTTCTTATTTTTGTTTACGGAAAATCTTGCATATAAGACAGGCTTATAGCTAAATATATTATATATATATATATATATATATATATATATATATATATATATTATATATATATAATGTGTGTGTGTGTATATTCTATTGCATTTTTCTTCGTATATTTAACAATTCACTAACAAAGACAATTTGTTACTCAGACACCCTTGAACCTAATTAATATGTGGAGAATGAAGCGATACTTAGCAATAGAGTTGTAAATGTGTGAGCAGGTTTGTAGGAGCGTTAAGTATGGACCAGTAGGTCTGCTATAGTGCGTCTTGCGTACACCTGCCTTGTCTGCATATACAAGGGCTTTCAACTAACTACAAAGGTGTATCATACACTAATATATATATATATATATATATATATATATATATATATATATATATATATATATATATATATATATATATATAATTGTGTGCGCGTGCAAGTCAAGCCACGGGGATGGATATCTCTAGCTCATGATCTTGCACTTGTCTCTGCGTCATCAGGAGCTATGCAATGTTACAAGAATAGCAACAGGTGTACTGAGAGCGAGTTTTCTCATAGTAAGGTAGTGCTATCTTTGAGAGAACTTAGTTTCTTTCCACCTGCTGCTGATCTTGTAACACTGCATAGCTCCTGAAGACGCACAGAGACGTGTGAAAGATCTTGAGCTAGAGATTTCCATCTCCCATGGCTTGTGTTGCATTGTTAAATTCACATGTCTGCGATTGTATTTAACATATATAAATATAGTATTGAGGGTATCGCCCTGGCTTTAATTCAGCTTAAGGTGGTTTCCCCTTAAATTTCCAACTTTTTTTGGGCAGAACCCCCTTGGAAAATGGGAAGGGTGGGGAGGTTGAGATGAAGAGGAGTGGGGATAAGTAGCGGAAGAGGGAAGGAGGGATGTAGGGAGGGGCCTTTTCTTACGTTGCTGTTCAAGTGTGTAACAGTGACTAGAGAGCTGGTAAATGGCATCTTTGGTGAAGATTTATTTTTTGGTGTGTGTATATACTGATATGCAGTGTTTATATACACATCCGTGTGTGTGTGTATACACTGAAAGATACACATCAGTGTGCATAAACACTGAGATACACATCTGACCGTACATACACACACAGATATTCATCTCTTGGTGAATATATAGTGATATACATAACCCAAGTGCATATACACTGGGATAACATACGTCGGCGTATATTCACGGTGAATATGCTCAGAAACACACCACTCAGTGTATACACACACCACTCAGTGCATACACACACCACTCAGTGTATACACACACCACTCGACGTAAATACCCAGATACTCGCCCCAATGAATGTATCCCGATATACCCTTCTTGGTGTGTATACCCAAAGATACCCAAGTCTCGGTGTATATACCCAGATACCTACGTCTCGGTGTATATACATACACCACCCAGCGTAAATACAAAGATACTGAACTCTCAATGAATGTACACAGAGATATAAGTATCTTAGCGTATTAGATATATACTGATATACTCATCTCTGGGAGTATGTACACAGAGAGATACACATTTGTGGGTGTATATTAAGAGCAAGATGAACAAGGGCAGTGATCCATCCGTTGAAAACAGTAGATGACACCGCCGTGGATGGCACCGCCGTGGATGCACCGCCGTGGGTGGCACCGCCGTGGATGGCACCGCCGTGGATGGCACAACAGTAGATAAACAAGAGCAGCAACAGCTTGGTTGATCATACAAGCCTTGACCTCCGGAAAGGGCTGCCAGACCAGGAAAACTCTGGCAACCCCGTACAGGTATGTCACGGAGGATTTAATAAAATAAAATATATATCAAACTACTTCGAAAGAAACTGAACGAAAAATTAGGAAATATCAATGAACCGCCAAAAAAAATTAAAAAGATATGACAATTAATGACAGATGCTTTAGAAACTGTGGAGGAGCTAAACCCGTAGGGGGCTAGTACAGTGTCCGCTGTAATGAGGATTGATTTGAAATAAACTCCAGTTCCTTGGATCTAGAGTTCATTAGCATCAATTCACCCCGTTTGTTTTAGATTGTTGTAACACACAAATGTGTCTGTCGTGCCGAATAGGTAAAAGTTGCAATTTTGGCTTAAATAGCAAGGTTCTTCTTGCCGAATAAGGCAAGTGAAAATTTGTGTATGCAATAATTTCACAAAAATCATTCTGAACCTAACGAAAAATAATGTTTCATTGTGTTTATTAAATTATTGTAAACTTGTCTAAAATATATTTAGTTGAATTAGGCTAAATTAAATTGCGCTTGTTATAATAAGGTTAAGTAAGTTTTCTAAGGTTCTTTTGGTAAAAAAATTATTAATTTTTACATTAACATAAATGAAAAAATATATCTTTAAGCGTATAAGAGAAAATTTTAGAAAGGCCTTAATTTTAAAATTTTATATATATATATATATATATATATATATATATATATATATATATATATATATATATATATATATATATAATTTTCTTGGTGTGGAGGGATGGCAGCACGTGGACCATCTTAGAGACGCCACCCACCACACTAACAATAGACCATCCAATTAACATTACTTCCTCAATTTCCAGCAGTCAATCAGACTCCCACACTGAACGTGAAGAATTATTGACCAGCCAGCGCCGCCACCACTCAGAATTACCCCCCACCCCCACTCTGTATGGACACATTAGGCCTCTCAGAACCTTCCTCCTGGCCTGGTGGCTAAAGCTCTCGCTTCACACACGGAGGGCCCGGGTTCGATTCCCGGCGGGGTGAAAACATTTCGACGTGTTTCCTTACACCTGTTGTCATGTTCACCTAGCAGAAAATAGGTACCTGGGTGTTAGTCGACTGGTATGGGTCGCATCCTGGGGGGACAAGATTGAGGACCCCAATGGAAATAAGACACAGTCCTCGATGACGCACTGACTTTCTTGGGTTATCCTGGGTGGCTAACCCTCCGTGGTTAAAAATCCGAAGAAAATCTTATCTCCCCCACTGTGTATGAACACTCTAGGCCCCTTAGAACCCCCCTCCTTCCCCGCTCTGTATGGAAACTACTTGACTGCCATTTCATAATTTCTGCTAATTACATCTAATAATTCATTAAGAAGCGCTAAATCCATAAGGGCCAAACCTGGAATATCCATCTGTCACCTGGGCATCGCCCAGTCCTCAGAAAAACTCTTAATTTACTGATGGAAACATAGAAAGTTACAATCTTTCATAAGTGGATTATTTACTGTGTGCGCCATGTATTGATGTCATTAAGGACCTGTACGTTGCAACGTACAGGTAACATTGGGACCTGATTGAGGGTCATGCTGCTGGAGAATGGGATTCAATCGGCTTTAGCGAATAAGACACGTGTGCGACACGAGCATCTTCAATGGGCGAAACGTTTCGCCCGCCCAGCAGGCTTCTGCAGTCGAAGGCAGAGCGGATTTGACACTGGAGGCAGTGAATGAAGTGGGAGGTTATTTTGTGGTGGTCAGTCCTTCAGCATTGATATAAGCTTGTCACTGGACAGCATCTGTCATTACCGACGTTCACAGAATCTGTTCTTACCGACGTTCACAGCATCTGTCATTACCGACGTTCACAGCATCTGTCATTACCGACGTTCACAGAATCTGTTCTTACCGACGTTCACAGCATCTGTCATTACCGACGTTCACAGAATCTGTCATTACCGACGTTCACAGCATCTGTCATTACCGACGTTCACAGCATCTGTCATTACCGACGTTCACAGAATCTGTTCTTACCGACGTTCACAGCATCTGTCATTACCGACGTTCACAGCATCTGTCATTACCGACGTTCACAGCATCTGTCATTACCGACGTTCACAGCATCTGTTCTTACCGACGTTCACAGCATCTGTCATTACCGACGTTCACAGCATCTGTCATTACCGACGTTCACAGCATCTGTCATTACCGACGTTCACAGCATCTGTCATTACCGACGTTCACAGCATCTGTCATTACCGACGTTCACAGCATCTGTCATTACCGACGTTCACAGCATCTGTCATTACCGACGTTCACAGCATCTGTCATTACCGACGTTCACAGCATCTGTCATTACCGACGTTCACAGCATCTGTCATTACCGACGTTCACAGCATCTGTCATTACCGACGTTCACAGCATCTGTCATTACCGACGTTCACAGCATCTGTCATTACCGACGTTCACAGCATCTGGCATTACCGACGTTCACAGCATCTGGCATTACCGACGTTCACAGCATCTGGCATTACCGACGTTCACAGCATCTGTCATTACCGACGTTCACAGCATCTTTCTCATCGCCAGTGTGTGTGTGTGTGTGTGTGTGTGTGTGTGTGTGTGTGTGTGTGTAGCAGGTGCGTGTGCGTGAGCCTTCAAGGAGCTCGTTATGAGCACCCTCGACAAAAACGCACCTTGGGGTCGGAGCTCTCACAGATGTTATGGAACACTAGTGGGGAGGATCCCAAGGTTCCTGCTGCCTCGCCTGCCCACTCACCAACACTAGTGGGGAGGATCCCGGGGTTTCTACTGCCTCGCCTGGCCACTCAACACTAGTAGGGAGGATCCCGGGGTTCCTACTGCCTCGCCTGGCCACTCAACACTAGTAGGGAGGATCCTGGGGTTCCTACTGCCTCGCCTGCCCACTCACCCACTCGCCTCAAGCAATTTTTTTCCCTACTGCCGCTGCTGTTTGTCTGTGAATACCGCTGTTGCTGTTACTATTACTACTGCTGCTTCTGCTACTGCAGTTGCTTGTACTCGTTTTGCTGGTAATGCACTTTCTGCTGTTGCAGCTGCTTCTGTTGATGGGGTTGAGGTTGTCGCGGCTGTTTTTGCTGGTGCTGCTGCTGTTACTGCTTTTGCTGTTTCTGAGATTCCTGATACCACAGCCTTGCTGCTGTTGCAGCTCCTGAGTCTGACGTCAGAGCAACTTGTAAAGCAGTTACAGTTGATGTCAGCACAGAGGTTTTTAGTCGTGTGAGGTGATGTCTCATAAGTGTGGGGTGATGTCACCACAAGCCCTGTGTTAGTGTGGTTAGTCACCATGAACCTTGTTTGATGTGGGTACCTGGCAGAATGCTCTGGTGCTTCCCGGGTATGTTTCATATTTCGTAAGTTAAGTTATAATTGTAAAAGTTTATCAAAATTTTTCTTTGGTTCTTTCAGTGGTTTCAAAAAGTTTTCTTGAACCTGCCTTGTCAGGAGGTGGGTGTGGAGGTCTCACACCCCTGAACCTTCCTTGTCAGGAGGTGGGTGTGGAGGTCTCGCACCCCTGCACCTTCCTTGTCAGGTGGTGGTGCAGTATCTTCATTTTAGTTCCTAAGAAATAATATAACCAAAAATGAACCTAAGGTGCGTTTTCTGTATAAAATAAAATTGTTTCTCAACACATTGCAACCAAAAGAAAAAATCTCAGGTGCATACGCTGGACTTGCACCAACAGCCTAGTGCCGCGGGGGTGTTGATTCTCTGAACACACAGCAGGTAGAATCCAGGTTGATAGGAACGCTGCCCCCAAATTCTTTGGAAAGCTGAATGTTTTTGAAATCCGAATAAAAAAAATTGCCCCCTTCCCTCAAAGGGCGCCGCCCACTATATAAAATTCTTGGAAAGAAGAGAGAGAGGCAGGCGAGTACATATGAAAAGAATTAACCGTCATGAAAAGGAGGTGGATGTTACAGCACTAAAGGAAACAGAGGAAAGGGAGTGAGAGAATTATATACTTCTGTGTACACTTATGTGAGGCTTATTATTATTGTCCTGCCATCTTAAGCTTACACTGCAAGGTGCTCTATCACCTTTACGCGTTTAGCGCTTCTTCATAAATGTTACACAGAACTGATAGTTTGCCCCCCCCCCTAGGTGCCCCTAATGCTCGTGAAGAACTCTTGATCCAAGGACTAGTTACCGGCCTCCCCTCTTTCCTCCGTTCAAACTAGAGTATCTCCCATTTTCTAAAGGCTGTACGAGTCCTTACGAGTTTAGTGCTTCCCGAGGAATATGGGAACATTCGTTGTTTGGCAATCTTGCCTGAAAGGTAGGTAGGTAGGTGTGTGTGTGTGTGTGTGTGTGTGTGTGTGTGTGTATATATAATATGTATATATATATTTCAACGCACCGGCCATATCCCACCGAGGGGGGGTGGCCCCTAATAAAAACGAAAGTTTCTCCTTTTACATTTAGTAATATATACAGGAGAAGGGGTTACTAGCCCCTTGCTCCCAGCATTTTAGTCGCCTCTTACGACACGCATGGCTTACGGAGGAAGAATTCTGTTCCACTTCCCCATGGTTATGTATATATCTTACTAAGGGAGTTTAGCGAGGTTCGTGTATTTAGTTCATCATTAAAGGCACTAACACGCTACAAAGGTTAAATATACTTTACCAAACGAGAGGAAACGCCGCCCACAAATCCACTAAATCAAATGCCACTATGGTGATAATCACAACAAAACACCATTGTAACCATTGTAACCCTGGGTGGCCACCGCTCAATCACACAACACCTGTATGTACTCCTGTAATGCCACTATGTTATCCGCCCAAAACAACCATTGTGTGTGTGTGTGTGTGTGTGTATGTATGTATGTATGTATGTGTGACAAGGAGCCGCTTTACTGCTGCCTCCACCGACGGAGATTATATATATATATATATATATATATATATATATATAATAATAATAATAATTTTATTTATATATTTATAAAATCACAAGAAACGAGTAATTTCTTAACGTGAAATACAAGTAGATTGAATAGTAAAAGTGCAAGAATCACATTATTACGGAAGAGTAAAGGTAATACAGCAAGAGAAGTCTTACAGACTGGATTAGGGTGACATCTAATAGAAGAAACACAATTAGTATTCATGCTATAGCTGTCTTGAAAGTTTAAGGACATCGCGTTTCGTATGACCCCTCTGAACCGCGACATCTCCCACCCCTCCTTCAGAGTGCTGGCACTGTTCTTTCCGCCTCCAGGACTCATGTCCGGCAAATATGTTTTCCCCTGGATCCTCTCATAAATGTTACCTTGCTCACACTCCAACAGTTCACCAACTCGTTAAGAAAATCATCTGCACATTGATCTAATATATTTACATAAGCCTGCTGGATGTTCAAGTCTCTAACACTCAAAACCTTCTTTACCCCATCCTCCAAACATTTTTAGGATGAATCCCGCCACTCCATCCCGGATTTATACACCGTCCTAGTCATCCTATTTAGATCTATCCTCTCTTAAGTGCCCAAACCATATAAACACATCTTCAGTCGTCTGAATTATAGTTTTGGTAATCCTACACCTTGTCTCCACAGTCCTAATTCTCTTCATAATATTTACACCACACATTGCCCTCAAAAACGACATCTAAACTTCGGCGTTCTCCCTACAACATTAAAACATATGCCTCAAACGAACGGACCTTCCTGCATTTCCTACTCTATTTCTGCAACATAGCAAGCTCCTGATGTGTTGATTGCAATACGAAAGGCCTAGAGCTATAATTCAACAACCCCCTGTGGTTGTCTTTGCATCTTGTTACGCTTGTTCGCGATGATTGCGTGTATTATATATATATATATATATATATATATATATATATATATATATATATATATATATATATATATATATAATATATATATATAATATATATATATATATTAAATAAGTGGAGGGGAAGGTTATGAAAAAATGTTGGTTGTACTTCTAAATAAAAGCATGGTAATTACTTGAAGAAATATGACTGTTGGATGGTACTGCTTTAACATTGTGGTTGCAGCTGTCAGTCATAGACTCTGGCTGTGTACACACCTATAATCACCTGAGTATCGCTGTGATAATAGTTTGCCTAGTTTAATTTCACCTGTTTAATGGATCACTCAATAATGTTGCGTGTTACTATCACCTGGTTTAACCTGCGACTAATAAGGTGGATACATAATAAGGTTGCCGACATGGGGATAGACAGGAGAGAGAGGTAAGACATGGGGATAGACAGGAGAGAGAGGTAAGACATGGGGATAGACAGGAGAGAGAGGTAAGACATGGGGATAGACAGGGAGAGAGGGGTAAGACATGGGGATAGACAGGGAGAGAGGGGGATAAGACATGGGGATAGACAGGGAGAGAGAGGTAAGACATGGGGATAGACAGGGAGAGAGAGGTAAGACATGGGGATAGACAGGAGAGAGAGGTAAGACATGGGGATAGACAGGGAGAGAGGGGTAAGACATGGGGATAGACAGGAGAGAGGGTAAGACATGGGGATAGACAGGGAGAGAGGGTAAGACATGGGGATAGACAGGGAGAGAGGGTAAGACATGGGGATAGACAGGGAGAGAGAGGGTAAGACATGGGGATAGACAGGGAGAGAGGGGTAAGACATGGGGATAGACAGGGAGAGAGGGTAAGACATGGGGATAGACAGGGAGAGAGGGTAAGACATGGGGATAGACAGGAGAGAGGGGTAAGACATGGGGATAGACAGGGAGAGAGGGTAAGACATGGGGATAGACAGGGAGAGAGGGGTAAGACATAGGGGATAGACAGGGAGAGAGGGGTAAGACATGGGGATAGACAGGGAGAGAGGGGTAAGACATGGGGATAGACAGGGAGAGAGGGTAAGACATGGGATAGACAGGGAGAGAGGGGTAAGACATGGGGATAGACAGGGAGAGAGGGGTAAGACATGGGGATAGACAGGGAGAGAGGGGTAAGACATGGGGATAGACAGGGAGAGAGGGGTAAGACATGGGGATAGACAGGGAGAGAGGGGTAAGACATGGGGATAGACAGGGAGAGAGGGGTAAGACATGGGGATAGACGGGAAAGAGAGGGGTAAGACATGGGGATAGACAGGGAGAGAGGGGTAAGACATGGGGATAGACAGGGAGAGAGGGGTAAGACATGGGGATAGACAGGGAGAGAGGGGTAAGACATGGGGATAGACAGGGAGAGAGGGGTAAGACATGGGGATAGACAGGGAGAGAGGGGTAAGACATGGGGATAGACAGGGAGAGAGGGTAAGACATGGGGATAGACAGGGAGAGAGGGGTAAGACATGGGGATAGACAGGGAGAGAGGGGTAAGACATGGGGATAGACAGGGAGAGAGGGGTAAGACATGGGGATAGACAGGGAGAGAGGGGTAAGACATGGGGATAGACAGGGAGAGAGGGGTAAGACATGGGGATAGACAGGGAGAGAGGGGTAAGACATGGGGATAGACAGGGAGAGAGGGGTAAGACATGGGGATAGACAGGGAGAGAGGGGTAAGACATGGGGATAGACAGGGAGAGAGGGGTAAGACATGGGGATAGACAGGGAGAGAGGGGTAAGACATGGGGATAGACAGGGAGAGAGGGGTAAGACATGGGGATAGACAGGGAGAGAGGGGTAAGACATGGGGATAGACAGGGAGAGAGGGGTAAGACATGGGGATAGACAGGGAGATAGACAGGGAGAGAGGGGTAAGACAGGGGATAGACAGGGAGATAGACAGGGAGAGAGGGGTAAGACAGGGGGATAGACAGTCGAGAAGAGACAAGAACGGTTGTTGGTAAACAGGAAAAGAGAAGAAAGAAATATGGAGTAGACAGGAAAAAAGGGGCAAGAAACGGAAGATATGAAGTAGGTCAGAAAGATTATGAATAGAGGAAAGAGAGGAAATAAAGGTTGTGTATAGACAGGAAGAGAGAGGTAAGAAAGATTGAGACCTCACCTGTCTGAATGATGTTCAGAAGAGGTTTTTGTTATATAGTAACAAGTGAAATGGTAATAGTGGTAATAGTAATAGTTGTAATAGTAGTAATAGTAGTAATAGTAATAATAGTAATAGTAATAATAGTAATAATTCTTTTACTTGTGTAATTTTCTATGGTGGCTAAATTAACGTCATGTACAAATGAGGAAGCAACAGCTTGAGTGATCAGGATTATAATTAGTGTAATTAGCAAGGGAACTGTAGTAGATTCTAGAGTACGTGACCGGAAGTGGTGTACGTGAAGTTACTTTTGAAGTACGTGGTGAATGTCGCTAATTAGTAAGTTGTTATGCATGTCGTGTGGGGGTGTGTGTCTGTAGGGGGGGTGTCTGTGGGGGTGTGTCTGTCTGTGGGGGGGTGTCTGTGGGTGTGTGTGTACTCACCTATTTGTGGTTGCAGGGGGGGGGGTCTGTGGGGAGGCGCGTGTGTCTGTCTGGGGGTGTGCTCAGCATTTCACCTCGCCTATTTGTGGCTGCAGGGGGTCGAATCTTGGCTACTGGACGCTCTCTACTTCACTATCTCCTAGCATCATGAGCCCTGTCACACACATTCCTAAAGCTGTGTATGGAAACTTATGTCCATCACTTTGTCATCCGGGTCATTCCACTTCTTCACTACCCAGAGGCTGAAGAAATGCGCTCTGGCATTCATCTGACTTGTTTTTAGCTAGCAGATGTGCCCTTGTATACTTGTTTCTCGCCACTCAGTCTGGGTCTACTCATTAAGCTTTCACCCGTGTCCTCTCCTTCCCCAGTTCTCCTTGTTTAGTCTTCCTTTACTTGTCCGCTCAATTCATCCCATAATTAACACTGTGTTGTTAGTGGGTTGGATTTGTGAAGGACCTGCCTAGTATGGGCCAACAGGCCTACTGAAGTGTTTCTCCTTTCTAATGGCGCTCTCCCATCCCTTCTCATCATGTTAGTTCTACAACCTGTTCTCACTGGCTCTGTTCTAGGACCAGTTTGATTGCAGACCTTTAGACCATTTCTGTCTCGGTTCTATAATTGCAGATCTTCAGACCTTTTTTTTTTTTTTTTTTTTTTTTTTTTTTTTTTTTTGGAGCTTTTGTACATGCCTGACCAGGTGGGGTTCTGCACTGGGGCCACACACAGTGACTGGTCAAATATGTCGTGCATAAAGTTCTGAAGAATTCCTTGTTGAAGTTCCTGAATGCTGTTATGAGGTTAGTCTTACACATGCCTCTGAAGGTGTCAGCGGAGTACCAGTGATCCGTATGGCACCCTCCTAGTGGCACTGTGTCAAAAAGATTGGTTCTTCTAATGACTTTTGCCGCCTCATAAAATATATCTTAAAATCTATTTCCTGTACTAATTTTGTTGTCAATACCACAGACCAATTATTTTTTTGTAAAATAGTATATTATTTTCTGTATGGGATGGGTGGATGTGATTGGTGGATGTAATGGTGGGTGGATTCATAAGGTTTAAGGTGACATGTCATCTCTACACTGCCAGTCACTACACTAGCATCATTAAGGTTGCATGTCACTTGTAGCATCGTTATCAGTATTATCAGTAAGAGGATCAGTATATTCAAATTTGATTGAGGAGATGGCAGAAAATATCAACACATACGCAGTTTCAAGAGCAGGTACAGCAGTGCCGAAGAGAGAGAGAGACAAATATCTTTCCTGTTTACAAGGCGACGCCAAGAGCAGTCTCTCGACCCCCTTTCCCCCGGCAATCACAACTTAGTGAGTGCGCGCGAGCGTATACACACGCATTATACACGTACGTGTATGCACACAAACGCGCATATACAAACGTACGTACACGTACACACAGACAGACTCGCGCACCCACACTACGTATACGAATAGACACTCACGCACGTACACGAACAGGCACGCACCCACACGTACGTACACACACACATACATACACACACACACACACATACATACACACACACACACGAGGCAGGAACCATACATAGTTTTAAGACGAGGTATGATAAAGCTCATGGAGCAGGGAGAGCAGAGACCCAGTAGCGGACAGCGAAGAGGCGGGACCAGGAGCTGAGTCTCGACCCCTGCAACCACAATTAGGCGAGTACACACACACACACACACACGGACAAAATGGTAACTAACACACACACACACACACACATACACACATACACAATTATAACTTTTGCGCTCACCGCTCGCTTGATTGTACCTGATTGGCAAAACGTTCTGATTCGTTATGGATTATCCATGAATTATAGAGCTGGAAATTACATTTAATTAGGGCAGAAGAGGTTTGTTTAGTCACAGAACGAAGGTTAATGAGAGGTTGGTTAAAAACGCCACTGTACACAGGTGTAATTAACCTAATGTATTGGCTACTTTAATTACTAATTACCGAAGGAATAGCAATTAATACTTTCGGATAATCAATCGCCTTGGTCTCGAGCCACTCAGGTACTGAGGGGTATTTAGGAGGGACACTCAGAACTTCGGTGTTTTTTAGGATGGCGGAGACTGATCTATCTAGAGGAAGATGTGTGGGGTGGGGATGGTGCCTTGTTGCTTGCTGTAAGGCTTTTGATCCAAAGACTTGGAGCTGTCCTCGTATTAAAGCTGATTGCCTCTTAGCCTTCCCATTCCCCAGGCGATGTGCGACACGGTTTTAGCGCTTTCCGTGAGTATAATGGAGCAGTATGCTTGAGGTAATGGGGAACTTGTCTAAGGTAATGGGGAACTTGTCTAAGGTAATGGGGAACTTGTCTAAGGTAATGGGGAACTTGTCTAAGGTAATGGGGAACTTGTCTAAGGTAATGGGGAACTTGTCTAAGGTAAGGGGAAACCTATCCAAGGTAGGGGGAAACTTGTCTGAGGGAAAGGGGAACCTGCCTAAGGGAAGGGGGACTTGTCTAAACGGAGGGCTGGAATTGTTTGATACTTACCCTAGAGGAAAGAGGTAAATTTACCTAACGAGAATGAAGCGATATCCCCCCTCCTCTCTCTCTCTCTCTCTCTCTCTCTCTCTCTCTCTCTCTCGCTCGCTCGCTCGCTCGCTCGCTCTTCCATGAATCTTTCGGAAATGGACAATAACGTATGAAATGGAGATCAGTCCCCGTGTGGGGACTCAACGTGTTTGGGGGTCACTGTGTGTAGGGTCACCGTGTGCTGACCCATGCATAGACTACACTAGGGTCGATAAACCATGGTACAGGCGGGGATTGAACTCGCGGAGAAAGAGTCGTAAAACTCCATCCCGGCGCTTTAGCCACGAGTTCAAGCCCTGCCCGTACCGTGGTTTGTTTGCAATCGTGTCATTACAATTTCGTGAGTCATTAGGGTCAATAAGGCTGCATTTCCCCTGTACACTATTAGTCAAAACAGCTTTAATTTCGAAAACAGTATATACGCAGATATACCCGTCTCGGTGTATATACCCTATGAAAAAATACTTTTGATGCCATTATTCTTTGGTGTAAGTGATTTTGACGTCAAAATAAGAACAGAATTAGAAATTAACAGTTTTGATACAGTCATCAGAAATAATAAAATTTAATATAATCAAATAAGGTGTGAGGTTACGTCCTTTATGCATTGTTTACATTTTGCCTCTCAGCTGGGGGGGGGGGAGGGGTCCAACACCTGTTGAGTGAACATGTTGACACTTGTTCCAACACCTATTGAATGAACGTCTTGACACTTGTTTCAACATCTCTCGAGTGACCATATTTATACTTTTAAATATATACATAGGCAAGATAAGTACGTTATCATACACAGATTATACCTACGTAATAATACAAAGGATTTACCTACGTTATCATACACACGACTCGTACTTAAGACATAACTACATTAATCGTATCACTTGGATGTTGTCTTGGATGTTGTCATAATCCGGGCGATGATGACCTCAGCAAGTCTGTTGATGAACAGAATAACTGGGCTAAGGTAGAACAAGAAACCAAAATCCCTACTGCCTCTTCAATGCTTGAACTAAGATTTACAGACATCTGTATAGCTTCTACTGTTATTAACTACACTACCATTATATCACCCACTGATAGTGGATCTATTGTGCATACACCCATGCCACCAAAGACTGTTCTCTCAAGAACAATAAATTCTTAATCTGCTGTATTGAGGGCTACACTTGTTCTTAATATCCCAACATCGATCAACCTTCATGCTTAAATTGCATAGGCGACCTGCCAGCCCTTGCTGCTAGATGCCTTATGTTAAGTAAAAGGACACAAATGCAACCAATGTGACATTTTATTGTGGCAACGTTTCGCTCTCCAGGAGCTTTTTCAAGCCGTTACCTGGAGAACGAAACGTTGCCACAATAAAATGTCACATTGGTTGCATTTGTGTCCTTTTACTTAACATATTGTCAGTAATTCTACCAATATTATTACAGATGCCTTATGCGCAAGAAGAATGTCCATAAACTCAGACTCCCAGAAGAAACACCAGGACACGCCTGGACCATCACACGCCTGGTCAATCACACGCCTACAAGCCGACACTGAAGATACTACAAGTATGTTAGATAAAAGAACACATGTGTAACTAATTCTATATTTTATTGAGGCAACGTTTAGCTCTCCAGGAGCTTTGCCAAGCCGGTAACGGCTTAAAGCTCCTGGAGAGCGAAACGTTGCTACAGTAAAGTTGGCTATACATGCACATGTCCCCTTTTACCTAACATATTGTCGGTAATTCTACCAACATTAATACAAGAAACCTTACAACCCACCTTCCCCACCTCCATTACCATGGACCCATCATCTATCTTTCAGAACTACATCACCAAAAAAAAATCCTCTCGTCTCGTGTTTACCCAAGTGGATACCTAGAATATGACGGGACCGCAAAAATAAAGATCTCTGAAGTAGACTCTACAAGAACGCCCAGGATCGTGAACCAAAAGTCATCCAGTGTACATATCCTGGAATCACCCGCGCCTGTGGGCACCGATGTCCTCAGCACCTGTGGGCACCGATGTCCTCAGCACCTGTGGGCACCGATGTCCTCAGCACCTGTGGGCACCGATGTCCTCAGCACCTGTGGGCACCGATGTCCTCAGCACCTGTGGGCACCGATGTCCTCAGCATCTTTTGAATGGGGCGACATCATATTTGATCAGAGGAAAGGGAAGGGTAGCTCCATTGCATTGAACCAAGAGCCCTTCACTAGCATCAAGGCCCCGCAACCTTGAAGAATCAAACTCTTTCGAGGGCGAGTGTAGACGACCAAGTCCTCAGTCTTCACTTTAAAAGATGAAAGTTCCAGTAGCATTTTTTTCTGAAGGCTCCTTAGAGCTCTGAAGCTGGTTAACATCGGCGATGAATTTTTACGGGATAAGACTTTTTTTTTTAATTTTCACCAACAGAAAACGTTTACTGTTTACTATTTTTCCTTTTTAACAAAAGGCTTTGCATGTTGCCAGCTGTTTTCCAACAGAAAACGGTGCACTTTGCTCTCTGTTTGCCAATACAAAAACAATTTGTGTTCCCTGTTTATCAACAGAAAACACTGCGTAAGACTCCCAACAGAAGACGTCGACTGATGTCCCTTTACCAACAGAAAGTGTGCCAACGGAAAATGTCGTGGGGTGTCTTCTGTTTGCCAACGGAGGACAGGGTGACGACACTAGTTGCGTTACTGCAGCTCCCACACTCCTTCCCTCTCCTCTTTCTCCTTTTATTCTTCTTTCCATCTATGTACCTACCTTCCTCCTCATCCTCCCCTCCTCTTCCTCCTCCAGGCATCACACCGGAACTTCAGTATCGTCCTCAAGCCACCAGTGACTTCATTATAATTAATATAATTAACCAGACTAAGTAACCATCACCAGGACCATGAATCAATCACCTGCCTCGCCATCATAACAAATCACTGCCTTAAAAAACACTTCCTATTTAAACATACCCAATTAAAATAAGGTAAAAATAATTTATAGCTCTATAATTTTAACTGTATAACTGTAACTAAATTACCCATACGTTTCTATAAGGTAATTACTAAGCTGAATAAGTCGTATATTCCTGTGAAGAAATGGGAAGAAAGAGCTATGTACTCGTATATTAGGCTCTTTTGGTACTCGCAATGTACTCTCTTGTAACTCACGCGAGACTCTTGGAAGAGCTCTGTTGGGAGGGGAAGAAGGGTAGATGTTAGTGGTACGATAGTGGGTAGTGGAGGTAGTTGTGGTGGTGCTGGTAGTAGATGGTACAGGGTGGTGACACGGTTGTGGTTGGTGTTGGGGCGAGTCCCAGCATCACCACCTGCTGGTGGTGTGAGAGTCCCCGCATCACCACCTGCTGGCGGTGTGCGAGTCCCCGCATCACCACCTGCAGGTGGTGATGCCGCTCCTGCTATCAACACTGACCACAATGAATGAACCTTTCCCATGTTTGCATAATTGATCGTTCAGAAATCGATCAATTTCACGAGCCGCCAGTTGGGGAGGACAGAAACAGTTGATTCTGGGGAGACCAGAGGTTGTAGGAGGCTTTGGTAGGAGACCAGAGGTTGTAGGAGGCTTTGGTAGGAGACCAGAGGATGTATGTACGTGTGCGTTCGTGTGCGTGCGCGTGTACGTGTACTCGCCTAGTTGTGGTTAAGAGGGATTGAGTCTATTGGCCCCGCGTCTCAGTAACTCACCAGTGGTCACACAATTCTTGGCCTCGTTACTCCCTGTCGTACCTACTCTGAAAACTCTGTATACAATCAGCGTCCCCAGTGGTGTTTACCTATGAATGTTTGTTCAAAAAGGCTCTGAAAAATCTTGATTGAAACGTTGCAGACGAAATGGCTAGTTTACTGTGCACTCCATATCCATCCAGTGGACGGTAGCTCAACAATGGAAGCACAAAAGGCCTAGGAACTAGGCCTCAAAAGGGATAGCATAAGTACATCTAAATATTTTACAGTTTGTGTCTTAGCATGTCTATTTCTCAGTTACCTGCTGATGCGTATTTGGTAGTTTTTCCCTGGATATATGTGGCAGGGTCTCTGTAACTGGCTCATACGTGACAGACATCACTTAAAATAATCCCAAAGTGGTTAGGCCACTTAACCCTTTCAACCATTCTCTTCCTGTCTCCCTATTCTTTCCCTCTTTATATCGGGGACAGTAGGTATAGCAAGAGAGGAAAGACGATTTAAAGTGTGGAGGGAGAGGGAAGGAAGGAGGGAGAAGGGGAGGGGGAGGTTAAAGGGAGGTGAGATAAGAGGTGAGGTAATAACAAACTCCCCGGCATTGTAATATGCTTGGATCTAACACAACAAACATCAACACCTGACAATAAAAATACGTGGAAAAGCGAATGGAAAAAAGAGAGCTCTTCCCTAGACAGACAGAGCGGAGCATCCAGGGCTCTAAATTATGGGATATCACTGCACAAAAACCCTTATTGCCAGGGTTCAGTGCTGCTGGCGGTGATACACCGCTCTCTCTCGTCCTCCAAGTCTGCTGTGGCAGACGTCTGAATCGCGGTGACTGGCTGCAGTGAAGCCTTTATGACCACGCTTCCTTCAGGGCTTCCCTTTATCAAGCTTAGTCATGGGCGAAATGTTGCCCGACAGTTTTCACTGCAAAAGCAATGTCTTTCTCACTGCTTGTCTCACGCTATCCTTCATCTGATCCCTCCACTTGATGGATTCCCATCATTTTTTGTTCCTCTCTCGGAGGTTCGAATTGACGGTAATTCCTCCGCTTTCTTCACCTCAAAAGCATGTCGCAACGCTTGTCAAGCAACCCACTAAATGACAGCAAGGTAGAAAATGCAGAAATATTTTTCACTCCAGCAGAAGGCTGCGCAGACCACCTAACCGACATTAGTACAAATTCCATAGATTTCGAAAAAGAAATGGCCAACATGCCCACTCACTCAGCACCTGGACCAGATTCATGGAATGCTTTATTTATAAAGCAGTGCAAAGTACCATTAGCAAGAGCCCTTAGTATTCTGTGGAGAAAGAGCTTAGATCTAGGTGAAATTCCAGAGGCCTTAAAGAGTGCAGACATAGCTCCTTTGCATAAGGGAGGTAGTAGAGCACTAGCTAAAAATTACAGACCAGTAGCCCTCACTTCTCACATCATAAAAATCTTTGAAAGAGTGATGAGACGGCAGATTACAAAGTTCATGGACCAGCACAACCAACATAACCCGAACCAGCATGGCTTTAGAGCGGGTCGATCATGCCTGTCACAGCTGCTGAACCATTATGACAGAATTACGGAGGCATTGGAGGACGACCAAAACGCAGATGTGATTTACACAGATTTTGCAAAGGCGTTTGACAAATGCGATCATGGAGTGATAGCGCACAAAATGAGGGCCATGGGCATTACGGGAAGGTAGGCAGATGGATTTTTGAGTTCCTAACACACAGAACACAAAAAGTAGTAGTGAACAGGGCAAGATCCAGCATCAGCGAGGTCAAAGCTCAGTGCCCCAAGGCACTGTCCTGGCACCTCTGCTGTTTCTCATCCTCATAGCAGACATAGATAAAAACACCCAGCACACTTTTGTATCATCATTTGCAGATGACACTAAAATAAGCATGAAAGTCACTACGGTAGAGGACACTGAAAAATTACAGGACATAAGCAAGGTCTTCCAATGGGCAGTGGAGAACAACATGACGTTCAATGGTGATAAGTTTCAGCTGCTTAGGTATGGAAAAAATGAAGAACTCAAAAGGAACACTATATACAAAACGCAAGAGGGTCACCACATAGAACGAAAGGAACACGTAAAGGACTTGGGAATAATTATGTCTGCTGATCTGTCGTTTAAAGACCATAACAAGACAAAGATCACAACAGCCAGGAAGATGACGGGGTGGGTATTGAGAACTTTCAAAACAAGGGAAATAATGCCGATGGTGACACTATTCAAATCGCTAGTGCTCCCTCACTTAGAATACTGCTCAGTGCTGACGGCCCCGTTCAGGGCAGGAGAAATAGCAGAGCTGGAACAAATCCAGAGATCGTTTACGGCTCACATTGAGCCATTGAAACATCTAAATTATTGGGAACGCCTTCAAGTCTTGAACATGTACTCATTGGAGCGGAGGAGAGAGAGATACATGATAATATATACATGGAAAGTACTTGAGGGCCTGGTCCCAAATCTGCACACTGCCATAACAACATACTGGAGTGAGAGATATGGGAGAAAGTGTAAAATAAACCCAGTGAGGAGCAGGGGTGCGGTGGGGACAATACGGGAGCACTGTATTAACATCCGGGGTCCCAGACTATTCAACATCTTACCAGAAGATATCCGAAACACGGCTGGAACCAGTGTAGAAGCCTTCAAGAGGAAACTGGACAAATATCTTCACCAGGTGCCAGATCAACCGGGCTGTGATGGATATGTGGGGCAGCGGGCCTCCAGCAGCAACAGCCTGGTTGACCAGGCAAGCACCAGACGAGCCTGGCCCATGGCCGGGCTCAGAGTAGATACTCTCGAAACTCTTCAAAGGTATATCAAAGGTATAAGCGGCTCTTCGGCGGTGTTTATTTGCTTGACTGGTGATAGCGGCCTTGACGGGTGAATAATTTTGAGTGCTGGGAGACTCTCGGATGAGTGGGTTCGCTAATGTGGCCCACCGCTACGTTGCAACCGTGTCGTAGCCACGGTGTCATCGTTGTTGCAGCATCTCTTTTATCTCTTTGCAATATCTCCTTATTTCCCCCCCCCCTCTTCACCTCTCCCATCTTTTAGTTGCAGCATCAATATCTGTGTGTTAGTTACCATTTTGTGTGTGTGTGTGTATTTTTATTCCAATCTCTCTCTCCTTGAAACTATCTCGCTTGAGTTTAGAATCTCTCCCCCTTGATTTATCTCAGTTCCGTTCAGCATCTCCCCTTGATCCATCTCGCTTCCGTTCAGCATTCTCTCTATCTCTCTCTATATCTCTCTATCTCTCTCTATCTCTCTATTCTCTATCTCTCTCATCTCTTCTATCTCTCTCTATCTCTCTCTATCTCTCTCTATCTCTCTCTATCTCTCTCTATCTCTCTCTATCTCTCTCTATCTCTCTCTATCTCTCTCTATCTCTCTCTATCTCTCTCTATCTCTCTACTCTCTCTCTATCTCTCTCATCTCTCTCTATCTCTCTCTCTCTCTCTCTCTCTCATCTCTTCTCTACTCTCATCTCTCTATCTCTCTCTCTCTCTCTATCTCTCTCTATCTCTCTCTCTCTCTCTTCTCTCTCTATCTCTCTATCTCTCTACTCTCTTATCTCTCTCTATCTCTCTCTATCTCTCTCTCTCTCTTCTTCTCATCTCTCTCTATCTCTCTCTATCTCTCTATCTCTCTCTATCTTCTCTATCTCTCTCATTCTCTCTCTCTCTATCTCTCTATCTCTCTCTTCTCTCTCTATCTCTCTTCTCTCTCTATCTCTCTCTATCTCTCTCTCATCTCTCTCTCTATCTCTCTCTCTATCTCTCTATCTCTCTCTCTCTCTCTATCTCTATCTCTCTCTATCTCTCTCTCTATCTCTCTCTCTCTATCTCTTCTCTCTCTATCTCTCTCTCTATCTCTTCTCTATCTCTCTATCTCTTCTATCTCTTCTCTATCTCTCTCTATCTCTCTCTCATCTCTCTCTATCTCTCTCTCATCTCTCTCTATCTCTCTCTTCTCTCTCTCATCTCTCTCTACTCTCTCTATCTCTCTCTCATCTCTCTCTCTATCTTCTCTCTATCTCTCTCTATCTCTCTCATCTCTCTCTATCTCTCTCTCTATCTCTCTCTATCTCTCTCTATCTCTCTTCTCTCTCATCTCTCTTCTATCTCTCTCTATCTCTCTCTCTATCTCTCTCTCTCTCTCTATCTCTCTCTATCTCTCTTCTCTCTTCTCTCTCTCTATCTCTCTCTCTTCATTCTCTCTCTCTATCTCTCTCTATCCTCTCTATCTCTCTCTATCTCTTCTCTCTATCTCTCTCTCATTTTCTCTCTCTTCTCTCTCTCTATCTCTCTCTCTCTCTCTATCTCTCTCTCTTCTCTCTCTCTTCTCTCTCTATCTCTTCTCTCTATCTCTCTCTATCCTCTCTTCTCTCTCTCTCTCTCTCTCTCTCTCTCTCTCTCTCTCTCCTCTTGATCTGTCTAGAGTTCAACCTCTCCCTTGATCCTTCTCATCTATCTCGCTGCAGCATCCCCTTCCATGCCCTGTCGCTTAGTTCAGCATCCCTCCCATGAAGTATCTCGTCATGGTTTTAATCCACCATTCCTCTCGTCTCCCATATTCATCTGTCTATATTCATTATTTTGTTTTGTTTACGTTGTTACGTGTTGCTTATTAGCGTAATTAATGGCCACTGCACTTCCTAGGTTGCTTGTGACTTTTTCTTGAGTAAGTTGATTTTGTCTTCGAGATTTCAACTCTCCAAAAGCAAGAACTTCCTGGCACCAGCAGGAACCTAATGGCACCAGCAGGCACCAGCAGAAGTCTCCTGGCACAGGCAGGTTCCAATAGGCCCCTGCAGGTGATGAGTGAGGGAAGTCAGGGTGTAGATAAGATCCCAGAGGGAGGTCAGGGTGTAGAGGTCCCCGAGTATTCGTCAGGGCTCGTGTAATTATCCCTGGCGGCCCCGCCTGCGAGAAGTCATCTCCGTAGTCACCTCAGCGTGAAGCCCGCCAAGCGGAACTGGGATGCGGCCGTGGCTTCCCGCAGTGGTGGTAGTTGTGGTGGTGGGAAGTGGTTGTGGTGGTAGGAAGTGGTAGTAGTGGACCGTAGTGATTGGGGGGAAGATAGGACTCTGACATAGGTCTGAGAGGGTCTCTTCTCTGAGAAGAAGACAGCGTATTTACCGTAAGTCATTGTGTCGTACTTAGCAACAAAACAACAGTAGTAGCTGCTACTGCTACTGCTGCTGCTACTGCTGCTGCTGCTGCTGCTGCTGTTGTTGTTTGTTCTACGTAATATGTAGTCTTTATTTATACCACACATCACACTGCTTATAAAAATACCATTGACTACCACTATTACTACTAGCTAGACTCCTCCCTCACAACTACTAGCTAGACTCCTCCCTCACAACTACTAGCTAGACTCCTCCCTCACAACTTGGAGCCTCCAGATACAACTGTAGTCTTCTCACACTTCACAATTCCTTCATTTATGAACCAACCAAACTATTAGTAATTTTAAGATTTCGATTTTTCCAGGTAAGGTTACAACTCCATCTGTTGTGCAGTGATGCTTTTGGATGGTAAAGAAATGGTCATATTGTCTACATTTTTTTTTTTCCATCTTGTTTCTTAATCGTTTTCTTTCCCATTTTTCTTTCTCTGTTAATTTGGTCTTTTTCTCTTTTTTTTTCCATATTCTTATTCTTAGCACTAGAGGTAATACCTCTGTCATCATCATCGAGTGGATAACTGTGCAGCAGATGGAGTTGTAACCTCACCCTAGAAAAGCAGAATGCTAAATTTATTTATATATATATATATATATATATATATATATATATATATATATATATATATATATATAATATATAATGAAATGTCGTGCCGAATGGGTAAAACTTGAGATCTTGGCTTAAATAGCAACGCTCTTCTTACCGAATAAGACAAGCGAAAATTTGTGTATGCAATAATTTCGCAAAAAAATCATTCTGAACCTAACGAAAAAAAATATATATTTCATTGTTTGTTTATTATTAAATTGTTATAAACGTATCTAAAATATATTTAGTTGGATTAGGCTAAATTAAATTGCGCTTGTTATAATAAGGTTAGGTAAGTTTTCTTAAGTTTTTTTATTGGTACAAAATTATTAATTTTTACATTAACATAAATGAAAACAATATATCTTTAAATCTATAAGATAATTTTTTTAGAAAGGTCTTAATTTTAAATGAGTTCTACCTAATTGATTAATTTTACCTATTCGTCACAACATATATATATGCTAAGTATAACTAGCATTGTACTTTTCTGGTGACGCTCCAGCATGCTATTGACAACCCTCGCGGGCTTTTTTGCGCATTTTTGGCGGGAACTTCTCGTACAGCCGAAAGGTTTTATTCAGGCAACCGTGTCCCCCTTGTGATTTTAGATGGGTCTTGATGTGATGGTGATGGGTCTTGATGTGGTGGTGATGGGTCTTGATGTGGTGATGGGTCTTGATGTGGTGGTGGTGATGGGTCTTGATGTGGTGGTGGTGATGGGTCTTGATGTGGTGGTGGTGATGGGTCTTGATGTGGTGGTGGTGATGGGTCTTGATGTGGTGGTGATGGGTCTTGATGTGGTGGTGATGGGTCTTGATGTGACGGTGGTGGTGATGGGTCTTGATGTGACGGTGGTGGTGATGGGTCTTGATGTGACGGTACTGGTGATGGGTCTTGATGTGACGGTACTGGTGATGGGTCTTGATGTGACGGTACTGGTGATGGGTCTTGATGTGGTGATGGGTCTTGATGTGACGGTACTGGTGATGGGTCTTCGGCTTTAAGCCGGAGGTTTATGTTGACTGAGTAATCAAGTTCTTGTTTAAACGACTCCGTCTCACTTGACCTGCTGGACAGTAGCGGCCCCACAGCCTTGTCATCCATATTTTATAGTTATATTTTGCGATTCTCTCTCTCTCTCTCTCTCTCTCTCTCTCTCTGTTAGAAATTTCCGCCCATATATTCTCATTTGCTAATGTTGCGAGGATGAGAATACAAATTGAAGAGAATAGAAGTTGAGAGGAAATTTAATTGACATCAGGAATTGACGGATGAATGATTTCTGGAATTTAACCCGAGCGAAGGTAATTAAGCTGAGAGAGAGGGAGACAGGAAGAGGTGGAGAGCAAAGTACCATTTGTGTGGTAAAGTTAATGACCATCATCCCACACCTGTGTCCTGAGGCACATGTAAACAGAGTAACATCAGCAGAGGTTAAGGTTTCGTGAGGGTGGCTTTCACGACCCTAGACAGAGACTCGTTTAAAATACTTCATTCTTCATGCTTTTGTCCAGCTCTCGAGTCCGCAGCGGTGTTGTGGACCACCACAACACCGGTGTCTTGGAACACCGGGAGGAAGAGTGGTGGAACACCGGGAAGAAGGGTTGTGGAACACCGGGAAGAAGGGTTGTGGAACACCGGGAAGAAGGGTTGTGGAACACCGGGAAGAAGGGTTGTGGAACACCGGGAAGAAGGGTTGTGGAACACCGGGAAGAAGGGTTGTGGAACACCGGGAAGAAGGGTTGTGGAACACCGGGAAGAAGGGTGGTGGAACACCGGGAAGGTGTGGAACACGGAAGAAGTTGGTGGAACACCGGGAAGAAGGGTTGTGGAACACCGGGAAGAAGGGTTGTGGAACACCGGGAAGAAGGGTGGTGGAACACCGGGAAGAAGGGTGGTGGAACACCGGGAAGAAGGGTGGTGGAACACCGGGAAGAAGGGTGGTGGAACACCGGGAAGAAGGTGGTGGAACACGGGAAGAAGGGTGGTGGAACACCGGGAAGAAGGGTGGTGGAACACCGGGAAGAAGGGTGGTGGAACACCGGGAAGAAGGGTGGTGGAACACCGGGAAGAAGGGTGGTGGAACACCGGGAAGAAGGGTGGTGGAACACCGGGAAGAAGGGTGGTGGAACACCGGGAAGAAGGGTGGTGGAACACCGGGAAGAAGGGTGGTGGAACACCGGGAAGTCTTGTTCTTTGCTAACAACTGTTATAAAATTCCAGTAGCGAGTCACTTTCACCAGCAAATATCTGATCATTTCTTCCTAAGGTTTCTTCAAATGACCCTCGAAAACAGCTTGGACATCAGTGAGTTCTGTCTGACGAATCGCCGAGCACCACACTCTGTGAAGGCAGACTTTTTCCTTTAGTCTTTTTTCTCTCCAAAGTAAAAGTTTTTCCCTAAAGCACCAACAGATCGTCAAATCATAAAAACCACTTGCCGCCACTCCAGTCTCACCTATTCACTGTAGCTTGTTGGATGTCCAAGCCCCTAGCACTCAAAACTTTTATCCCCTCCCTCCAGTCTTTCCTAGGATTACTCCTACCTCTCCTTCCACCTCTTCCTCCTTTCACTGAGGTCTACCATTGTTTGATGTCGGCCCAACATGTCTGAATTCAGTTTATTCACGTACCAGATATTAATCAGGTAAGCCAGTTTTATCATGGCAGCCAAGCAGCGTTTTTGCAGCAGTTGGTCACTGTGTGCTGCTGCTGCTGCTGCTGCAGTTTTTTGTTTAGCCACTCGCCCGAGAATCTTCCCTCGAGTCAACGGATATCAGAGTGCAACAGCAAGTCCTGTTGATGTGATCCATCTCTTCACACACATGAAAACCACATAGGTTGAGAACCTTGCCCTCGGAGATTTTCACAATTTACATTGCACCGTTGAGAGAGACTTAGAGTTCCGGTTACACACGTTGAGATGCCAGGTTTCCCCAATGTAAAAAAAACATAGTGAATTATCACGATGTCGTATTTTTTTCCTTAACGCCAGCGACAAATCACATCACTTCACATCATAATGCTCCGTCAGTGAACACATCCAAGCCGTTCAACCAGTGAAGGTTCTGCTTCTTCAGTGGTGGTCGATGACAGGGTATTTTGCAGAGGAGAAATTTATCCCGGAAGTCTACGTCTTTCTTCCTCACAACAACCATCATTTGAGTCATCCTTATATTTTTCAGTGCTACAGTAAATTGAGCCAAAATATCTTAGGCCATGACGTCGATTCGACGTATAACGTTAGTGTTGTAAAGTGGTACCGAGTCCACCTTCTTGACAGTATCTGCTCAACAGCTTTCATCAGTGCCACTGTTGTGCTGCCTCCACCAGTACCTCCACTAATGTTATGAGGTTTTTTGGTTAAAAAAAAAACGTCAACAAACATTAGGACATCTTAGAAAAAGTGTCACTCCACTCCGCTTATATATACTGTCATTTTAACCTTTGTGTTAGAAGTGATCAAGGTCCCAGGACCGAAACCTTTTATATATCCTAGTGTTGTTGAAATGTGTCATTAAATCAATTTGTTGATATCCATTAACAAGGTTTATACCATGAGCCTTTTGCATCTCTCAATACTCGACGCCACTTTGAAGGCCGCCATGGAAGCTTTCTTCAGAGTAAACAAGGGCGCATTTATTTGACTTCCATCACGTGCTCAGAAATGCTCCACAGCATAGATAAAAACCCTTAGTCGTGGTTTAGTCTCGTATTTTATGGACGATAACGAAATAAGTATAAAACCTGCCCCAGTAACGTAGCGTATTACAATCAGGTATCGACGAAGTCTTCCATAGGGGAAATTAAAATGACATGATATCCAAAGGAATCTGGAATAGAAGGTATAGGAATACTGACAATATGAATGAATGTACATAAATGGTTTTTGAGAACTGACAAATTAGATAAATTAGACATAGGTACAACACTTGGGTATCTTTGTGGAAACGCTTCACCACACAGTGGCTTCATCAGTCCAGTACAAAGAAGAATGGCGAAGATCAGGAGAAGGTTGAGGTAATCAGTCCCTCAACCTGAAGTCTGTGATCAGTCCATCAACTCCAGGCTGAGGTACTAATCTCAAACTACTTTTGATCCTCGCTATTCATCTTTGTATTGGACTGATGAAGCCACTGTGTGGCTAAACGTTCCCACAATAAAGATACCCAAGTGTTGTACCCGCGTCTAATTTATCAATATGGATGACAGGACACAGACTAGGCACTCGTGCCGCGGCACGACTATAAAAGGAAATTAGCGTATACACTTGTTATATCCCTACTGGATACGTTTCGGAATTATAGTGAAGATTGTGGTGGCTTGCAGTTTGGCCTAGGCCTGTGTTGTGTCTTGCAGTTTGGCCTAGGCCTGTGTTGTGTCTTGCAGTTTGGCCTAGGCCTGTGTTGTGTCTTGCAGTTTGGCCTAGGCCTGTGTTGTGTCTTGCAGTTTGGCCTAGGCCTGTGTTGTGTCTTGCAGTTTGGCCTAGGCCTGTGTTGTGTCTTCTTGCAGTTTGGCCTAGGCCTGTGTTGTGTCTTGCAGTTTGGCCTAGGCCTGTGTTGTGTCTTGCAGTTTGGCCTAGGCCTGTGTTGTGTCTTGCAGTTTGGCCTAGGCCTGTGTTGTGTCTTGCAGTTTCTGGCCTTTTTAGGAGCCTGTGTTGTGTCTTGCAGTTTGGCCTAGGCCTGTGTTGTGTCTTGCAGTTTGGCCTAGGCCTGTGTTGTGTCTTGCAGTCAGGCCTAGGCTGTGCCTTACACCATTAATTCCAGTAACCCGTGCAGTCACTCCTGTCTTAGGCACAATATTGCAAGTTTTCAGGATCACGAAGGTATCAGTAATTCAAAGAAACAATTGGAGTGTATATTAGTAAGAAACAAGGGAAGCATTGCTTGCCCCCCCCCCTCCTTTTCAAAATTCTTTTTTTACAAAATTAGATTTTCTTTGTTTATTAATGGTATATTGAACTGTATACAGCACTTTGCATTTTTATTTTACGTCTCGGTAAATGGAATCCTGGCGTGACACGAATCCAGACTGTTGAAACTTGCAAGACAGGAGCGTGTGTTGCTTGATAATTATGCTTGCAATACACGGTATTGTATACCATTCATGTACAACTTATCAGACACTGCAACATCATGTAGTCTTGGTTCAGAGGACATCTACATAACCTTCTTCACGACTACTGCAACTACTACTACCACTAACCCATCCCTTGGGTATGACCTACTTCCACTGGGGAATCCCACCTACCAGTGACTATGCCCTCGTCTGCTACCCGTCCCTTTCCACTGACGCCTATATAAGCGCCAGCCTCCTTGCCTCTGCTCCAGAATTTCTACAACTACGGTGCTGTTCACATCAACTCCAAGACTGAGTGACTGATTACCTCATCTTTTGTATATAGTTCTACTGTCTTCAAGTTATGTCCTAGAATCTGTATTGATAAAGCCACTGGATGGCGAAACGTCTACAATAAAGATACCCAGATGTTTCACATGTCTAATTTTCAAGTTATAGAGGGTTCTGAAGGACGTGGGTGGTGCTCGCTCCTTCTTCAACAAGAACCTTTACTTTGAGACGAATCTCCGTCGACTGAGGATCGAGTACACACACACACACCTCGCCCATAACACCTGTTTTCAGGTGTTGTTGTTCCTCTCTGTGCAGCCTGTGACGTGCCGTTGACTGTGCAACATATTGTACCTATGCCCGTGGCTTAGGCCGAAGGCCTAAGCCACGGTTTTTTAAATTAGCAGCGAGCCGGTGGGCCACATTGAAAACAATCTGATGTTCATGGACAAATTTCATTTACTCCATTATCAAACATTATCTCTCCTTAGTCCGTTATAGAAAAAAATAATGAAATAAAAACTGAAATGGAGTATACAACTCAAACTACACAATGGAGGAAATAATTGTGAGGGACTTGGGAGTGATAATGTCAAAGGATCTCACCTGCTACTACTCCTCCTGCTCCTACTCATCACTCACCATCATTCCCACTCCTAAACCTTTCGATCCCCCCAACCATTTAACCCAGCAGCAGCAGCAGCAGCAGAGTGGTGTGTTGTTATATCACGTGATGTACTTAACAGTAATCTTACTTTCATCTACAGCAAATTTGTCATGTTTACACTAGAGTGACAGGTAGCAGAGTGAACCTCAGACACCCGTTCATTAGATGCCTGTCCTAGCTAACCCGTACCACCGGTCCACCGAAGAGGGTCTACCGGACCAGCCTCGCACAACACGACTCCCTGAACACACCTACCCTGGCCCACTTTACCTGGCCCACCGAACCCGGCCCACCGATAGGAATATAATTCCATCGAATATAATAATCGCGCTGCGTAAACACGGCCGGCTGGCGTATAATTCACGGGGGGATATAATTGAGCAGACATAGCGCGGTGACCGGTCCCGTGAGAAGGTGATTTAAATTGTCTTAAATGCTATGATGAGAAATAATCTACCTAATTACCTGGGCGGGTGGTCATAACTCACTCGGAGATCATTATTGTTTATATACAAATTGAAGTAATTTGGCCTCCTGGTCTCCCTTGATGACTGATGACCTTGTGGATAATGTGGGGCGGACCGGTGATGAATACTCCGGTGGCGCTCATGTTAGGTTGACCAGAAAACATGACCGCGCGCCCAGACATGGTGCCTATACCCGCCCAGAAATGGTGTGTATATCCCCCGAGAGATCGTGTGTATCTCCCGAGAGATCGTGTGTATCCCCCGAGAGATCGTGTGTATCCCCCGAGAGATCGTGTGTATCCCCCGAGAGATCGTGTGTATCCCCCGAGAGATCGTGTGTATCCCCCGAGAGATCGTGTGTATCCCCCGAGAGATCGTGTGCATCCCCCGAGAGATCGTGTGCATCCCCCGAGAGATCGTGTGCATCCCCCGAGAGATCGTGTGCATCCCCCGAGAGATCGTGTGCATCCCCCGAGAGATCGTGTGCATCCCCGAGACTTGCATCCCCGAGATCGTGTGCATCCCCGAGAGATCGTGTGCATCCCCGAGAGATCGTGTGCATCCCCTGAGATCTGTGATCCGGAGATTGTGCATCCCGAGACTGGTGATGCATCCCCGAGGATGTCGTCATCCCCGAGAGATCGTGCATCCCCAGAGATCTGCTGCATCCCCGAGAGATCGGTGCCAGGTGTTATCCCCCGAGAGATCGTGTGCATCCCCCGAGAGATCGTGTGCATCCCCCGAGAGATCGTGTGCATCCCCCGAGAGATCGTGTGCATCCCCCGAGAGATCGTGTGCATCCCCCGAGAGATCGTGTGCATCCCCCGAGAGATCGTGTGCATCCCCGAGAGATCGTGTGCATCCCCGAGAGATCGTGTGCATCCCCGAGAGTCGTGTGCATCCCGAGAGATCGTGTGCATCCCCCGAGAGATCGTGTGCATCCCCCGAGAGATCGTGTGCATCCCCCGAGAGATCGTGTGCATCCCCCGAGAGATCGTGTGCATCCCCCGAGAGATCGTGTGCATCCCCCGAGAGATCGTGTGCATCCCCCGAGAGATCGTGTGCATCCCCCGAGAGATCGTGTGCATCCCCCGAGAGATCGTGTGCATCCCCCGAGAGATCGTGTGCATCCCCCGAGAGATCGTGTGCATCCCCCGAGAGATCGTGTGCATCCCCCGAGAGATCGTGTGCATCCCCCGAGAGATCGTGTGCATCCCCCGAGAGATCGTGTGCATCCCCGAGAGATCTGTGCATCCCCGAGAGATCGTGTGCATCCCCGAGAGATCGTTGCATCCCCGAGAGATCGTGTGCATCCCCGAGAGATCGTGTGCATCCCCGAGAGATCGTGTGCATCCCCGAGAGATCTGTGCATCCCCGAGAGATCGTGTGCATCCCCCGAGAGATCGTGTGCATCCCCGAGAGATCGTGTGCATCCCCCGAGAGATCGTGTGCATCCCCCGAGAGATCGTGTGCATCCCCCGAGAGATCGTGTGCATCCCCCGAGAGATCGTGTGCATCCCCCGAGAGATCGTGTGCATCCCCCGAGAGATCGTGTGCATCCCCCTGAGGAAATCCAGAGTGACACTCAGACATTGACACTCAATGACAAACTTGACACTGGCATCCCATGAGAGGGCCAAGGGTGATAAGAGATCACTGACTCGGATGCTGGGAATCTCCAGGCTTCGTAAGATTAACCTTAATTACCAGCAGTAGTGTAATTAGTCGAGACGGGCATTATTAATTGGCTCTATCGTGTGATGTGAAGGCTCTATCGTGTGATGTGAAGGCTCTATCGTGTGATGTGAAGGCTCTATCGTGTGATGTGAAGGCTCTATCGTGTGATGTGAAGGCTCTATCGTGTGATGTGAAGGCTCTATCGTGTGATGTGAAGGCTCTATCGTGTGATGTGAAGGCTCTATCGTGTGATGTGAAGGCTCTATCGTGTGATGTGAAGGCTCTAGCGTGTGATGTGAAGGCTCTAGCGTCATATGAAAGCCCTAGAATATCATTGGTCCGGCTTCCTTCGGGTTCCGTGAGTGCGGGGATACAGTTGGCTTATCCAAGAAGTGTATTCTTAAACATGACTACCATCTTGAAATGTTTAAAAAAAATAATAAGCTAGCTAGAGAAAAGTAGGTATTGTGACATAGACCGGCCATATTTTTCAGGTAAGAAAGAATGAAAGGTACAGACGTGTATATATTTTGGACATGATGTGAGCAAAGATCAATGAAAGAGTCAGAGAGACTCGGTACGGACGTAGAGACAGAAGGTAGGTTAGGAGAGACGGTAGGTTAAGAGGTGAGGCGCGGGGCACAGCCCCCCACCCAACCAGAGTGCCCACACCGGTACGCACCCACAATAGTGCCCACACCGGAGCGTGTTCTTCTGGAGACATGTTTCAGTGTTAGTGTACATCACTAGTGTTAGTGTACATCACTAGTGTTAGTGTACATCACTAGTGTTAGTGTACATCACTAGTGTTAGTGTACATCACTAGTGTTAGTGTACATCACTAGTGTTAGTGTACATCACTAGTGTTAGTGTACATCACTAGTGTTAGTGTACATCACTAGTGTTAGTGTACATCACTAGTGTTAGTGTACATCACTAGTGTTAGTGTACATCACTAGTGTTAGTGTACATCACTAGTTAGTGTACATCACTAGTGTTAGTGTACATCACTAGTGTTAGTGTACATCACTAGTGTTAGTGTACATCACTAGTGTTAGTGTACATCCCTTGTTAAGAAAACTTACATCTGATATAGAATTAAAACCGTAAGAGGATACAAGTATACTGGGATATAAACCTCTTGGTGTATATACTGCTGCTGCTCTGTGCATATATATATATACAGAGAGAGAGAGAGAGAGAGTTGGCTGGTTTATTAGGCTTGAACCCCTGTCAGGTACAGAAGGTCAATTCTATCAGGTGTATCAGTCAAGAGTACTTTAATCTAAACTAGACATTAAAGTAAACTTTCAGGGTATATACACTGAGAGAGAAACACCTTGTGGTGTATATACCCTTTCTGAAAAGGAATGCATCCCTCAGTATGCAATAAGATCACAGTAAGCAAGTGATATCACAGTATGCAGAATAACCACTGTGAAAATATGGGGAACTTCCAAGCGCATTCGTGATTTCTCACATTATCAAGGAACCTTGATAATGTGAGAAATCATGAAAGCGCTTGGAATTTCAATTTCAGTAATTGTTCTGCAGCCCCCAGTATATATACAAGTTGCCAGCCATGGATTAGTGCTGACATTATTTTCACCCGCACACACAGGCGAGTAAGCATAGTCTGAGCTGCTCCGGGTAGTTCCAGGTCATCCTGGAGTTCCGCTTGACCCGACGGGTTACTGTGGGGGTTTCTGATTGGGCCAGAAGGTGCGAGGGTAGATCAGGAACGCCTCGCCAAAATAAACATGAGTTCTTAGAGCTCTTCCGCCGGTCATAGTCGCTTGTGTCACCTTTATTAAATCAGTCTAACGACTCTTCAAAAGCAAATAAACGTACAATTGTTTATGAAAACAGAAGGAAATAGCCTCGGGTTCAGTCAGCGCTGAAACTTTGTTGAACCTAGATGTGAAAATGGACACACGTCAGAAGACGTACTTTGTAGAACATACGTTACAGAACATGAACTATAAAACATGTAGATAAATGGTTCAGAGAACCGACAAGTTGATTAATTAGACACATGTACAACACTTGGGTTTCTTTATTGTTGGAACGTTCCTCCACACAGTGGCTTCATCAGTCCTATACAAAGAAGAATGGTAGAGATCAGGAGTAGTTTGAGGTAATCAGTCCTTCAGCCTGGAGTCGATGTAATCTATTGTTTGGGTAGTTCTTGTTAACTATTTTTACTGTTTATTTTACGGTGCCTTGATTTTCACGGTTGAGGCTCAGTCGTTTTTGCGGTACAGTGTCAAAGATTTTCTTGTAGTCTAGGAAAATGCAGTCAACCTCCTGTTCATTTTTTTCGTGTCTTATTTTCATGAGCTTGTCGGATTTAGATCAGGTTTCTGAAGTAAGACTTAAGTTCCTGAAGCCATGATTGTCTTTTTTTTAATGTTAACTGGAATGAATTTTGTCCGCTCATCCAATCCCACACTCATTCGTCTATTCACTCAGCCAACATCCATCATCCACCTCTTCATCCATTCATCCTTTTATTCACCCTCATACTCGTCTCAGTGCTCCTATCTGTCAAAATCTGTCTATAACGTCTATCCACCAACACACCCATGCATTTATCCACCTACCCACCCACCGCACCACCCACCATCCAGGGTCTCCACTGATCCTTCGCGACACCTGAGCTTCGTCCAGCTCACCTCCATAACCCATGACATTCAGGAGTCGCCAGGAACGAGAAAAGAAAATCTACCTTTAGTGTGTATGATCAACAGTGGGTCCTGGCGAGTAGTAAGACTCAAAACGGGTTACAGATTAGTCAGAGAGAGAGAGAGGGATGGTGAGAGAGGGACGAGGGATGGGTGGGGACGAGTGGGGAGGGGATGGACTACAGCTGTCCTTGGGTGGTGAAGAGCACGTGTGAGTGAACACAGAATTACATGAGTGTTCAGATAATCACTTGACAGCACAGTCACCCGAGAGCACAGGTGATCGCCCAAGAAGACAGGTGACCATCTGAGAACGCAGACGATCACACGAGACCCATGTGCGTGACTCCTTGAGGCGGTGATGGACCCTCAAATACATGACTTGTCAATCAATGATTACGATTGTATGAGCCAATACCATGGAGAATGGCTTTATAAGGAAGATTCAGGGCCAGTGTATCATAATTCTCTGCAGCGGTGGTAACAAAAGTATTGATCAGATGCGGACTTGATTTGACCAGGTGTAGTGATTGACTTAATTCGAGGGAGCAGGTGCTCCCCACACCAGCATATAACATGTGCAGGTGTTTGGGGTGCTAACATCTGTGTATGACTGACAGGTAGAAAGGCGTTTGCACTTGCGCTTGAACAGCTGTGAGAGAGAAGTGATCACTCACACAGGAATATGGGAAGAGTTTTTTTTAAAGGAAATGCGACTGATTTCTGCAGCATGTGCAAAAATCATTCAAGTTTTCATAGTATGTGCATCTGCAGGCAGCAACAAGCTGGTGAATCAGGCAGATAGCAGGAAAGTTTCAACTATCTTGAAACTGGTCGCAGGTAAGTTTAGGTGAATGAGAAAGAGGTAGTCGCAGTTGTCCATGACGCAGAAAGTCAGTTTCGTCTTAAGATGACGCAAAAAATTGAAGCAGTTTCTAACACCAGGATGGCCCTTCGAATATTAACACCAGGATGGTTCTTCGAATATTAGCACCAGGAT
This sequence comes from Cherax destructor, assembly GCA_009830355.1. Classification (NCBI taxonomy): domain Eukaryota; kingdom Metazoa; phylum Arthropoda; class Malacostraca; order Decapoda; family Parastacidae; genus Cherax; species Cherax destructor. The sequence continues at coordinate 66,742 of WNWK01002580.1, read as the reverse complement.
GGCCCTTCAAATATGAACACCAGGATGGCCCTTCAAATTGAATATTGAGAAAGTAATGTGATCTTTTATTGAGAATATACAGTGATGTATTACCAGAAGTTACCAAGGCTCTCAGACAATACCTCAGGTCCATTACAGCAGAAAATGAGGAGCTTCCAAGACTTTCGTTCGGTTTATCACACAAAAGTGAAGTCACAGACCTTGCACTGATGATTTTGTAGAAGCCGTATTGAAGATGCCGCTGAACTTACGTGGATAGCACTGAACCTTGTATTGATGACTTCATGGAATCTGCACTGATGGTTTTAATGAAACCTCCATTGACAACACAATCGATGGCATCACTGAACTTGCACTGATGAATCTGCATTGACATCGCCGAACCTACGCTGATGACATCGCCGAACCTACGCTGATGACATCGCCGAACCTACGCTGATGACATCGCCGAACCTACGCTGATGACATCGCCGAACCTACGCTGATGACATCGCCGAACCTACGCTGATGACATCGCCGAACCTACGCTGATGACATCGCCGAACCTTCATTCTCTCTGCTTTAAATTCATAAATCAGCACAAGAGACTAATTTGCATATTCCACTTGTAGTTCTGTGATGGTGATTGTTGAATACTGCTACGTTCACTGCTTTATTGTACTGGGTAAGACATTACATTATTGTACTGGGCAAGACATTACATTATTGTACTGGGCAAGACATTACATTATTGTACTGGGCAAGACATTACATTATTGTACTGGGCAAGACATTACATTATTGTACTGGGCAAGACATTACATTATTGTACTGGGCAAGACATTACATTATTGTACTGGGCAAGACATTACATTATTGTACTGGGCAAGACATTACATTATTGTACTGGGCAAGACATTACATTATTGTACTGGGCAAGACATTACATTATTGTACTGGGCAAGACATTACATTATTGTACTGGGCAAGACATTACATTATTGTACTGGGCAAGACATTACATTATTGTACTGGGCAAGACATTACATTATTGTACTGGGCAAGACATTACATTATTGTACTGGGCAAGACATTACATTATTGTACTGGGCAAGACATTACATTATTGTACTGGGCAAGACATTACATTATTGTACTGGGCAAGACATTACATTATTGTACTGGGCAAGACATTACATTATTGTACTGGGCAAGACATTACATTATTGTACTGGGCAAGACATTACATTATTGTACTGGGCAAGACATTACATTATTGTACTGGGCAAGACATTACATTATTGTATTGGGTAAGACATCACTTATTTCTCACCAGTCTCGGTAAAAGTGTCTTCTACCTCTTATAATTTTTAACTGGGAAGCGTTAAGCCCGTAAGGGTCTTGATGCATCGGGAGAATGGGAAGATAATCAGGCTTGATCCGAGGGAAGGGATGCAAAGGTATATTGAAAATTTATTCTGTCAAGTTAGTCTGCTGTAGTTTATTCTTTGTTGTATTAAAGTGAAATATTTTGAGAGAGAGAGGAAGGAAGGAAGGAATAATTGAGGGAGGGAGATAAAGGTGCTAAGAAGGGAAGGAGGGTCAGGTGTGAGAATGGAGGGTAGTGTAAGGGAGGGAGGGAGGGAAGGAGAGTGGGAGGGTAGAGGGGAGGGTAGAGGGGAAGGAAGGGAGCGAATGAGCGGGAAAAGGGAGAGGATGGGAGGGAACAGACCGAGGGAGGAAGGCAGCAAGGGAGGGAGGGGGGAAGGAAGGGAAGGAAGGGAAGGAAGGGAAGGAAGGAAGGAAGGGAAGGAAGGGAAGGAAGGAAGGAAGGGAAGGAAGGAAGGGAAGGAAGGGAAGGAAGGGAAGGAAGGAGGGAAGGAAGGAGGGAAGGAAGGAGGGAAGGAGGGAGGGAGGGAGGGAGGAAGGAAGGGAGGAAGGGAGGAAGGAAGGGAGGAAGGAAGGAAGGAAGGGAGGAAGGAAGGAAGGGAGGAAGGAAGGAAGGAGGGAGGAAGGAAGGAAGGAAGGAAGGGAGGAAGGAAGGAAGGGAGGAAAGAGGGAAGGGAGGGAGGGAGGGGTGTGGTCAGTGGTCATGACTGGTCCACACTCCACAAACTCAACACCAGTAGCTGACCTCCTCTATCATTATATGCAAATCAGATGGTACCTCATCGATTTAATACTTCCTCTACGTTATGATCAGGTGTTCCTCACCCCTGCCTCTCCCTCTGCTTCACCCCTGCCTCTCCCTCTGCCTCACCACGTCTATATTACGTCTCTCTTCCCCTACGTCAATACGTTCAGTGCGTCTGTTTCTGCTTCTGTCTGTCGAAACCTTTTAAACTGCCGATATCCTCATTTCGACAGTGTGCAAGCCATACTGTGTGCTGGAATAAGATATGGAAAAAATAAAGGCAGTCTATTGTTACCACAATAATATATATATATATATATATATATATATATATATATATATATATCCTATATTCTTTTAAAAAAAAAATATATATATATATATATATATATATATATATATATATTAATTAATAACGCAAAGACGAATTTGATAGACGCTCTTATCGTCTATTCAATATTTTCTGGTACGCTACATGGGTTGTCAGGTCAAACGAGGTCATTTGACTAAACAGGTGTTGTTTATGGAGTTATTAATCTGTTGTCTCGAGTAGCGTCACTAATCTGTTGACATAATTCATAAATCTGGGACGTGTGTGTGTGTGTGTGTGTGTGTGTGTGTGTGTGTGTGTCCCCCCGAGTTTCATATCGTAATTGTATGTTTAACTTGGTTAATAAGTGAGGAGCGGTGATTGGTGCTGACGCAGTTGCTGTTGCAGTGAATGGTGCTGACGCAGTTGCTGTTGCAGTGACTCGTGTTGATACTGTCCTCGCACCATGAGTTACATTCGTGAGGTTTTAAACGTTTCGTGGATCTTCTGGTCCACTGCGTTGCCAGACGTATCACAGCCTTTTTTTTCTGTATTGTGGCAAAATATCCATTTCTATTGTTTTTTCTTTGTAATTTAACGTTAAATACAAACATGTATGCAAACATAAACCTCGTAAGAATGTTATTGTTCTAAATTGGCGTATTAACACGTTAACTAGGCACCAACAGCTTGGTTGGTGCCTAGTTAGGTTATGGAGCAGGAGGCTTGGTAACCTGACCACTGGTCTGGGACCCGGCATCCCGGGGGAATGGGGGTCGGAGACCCCCGTAAAATTGTTCTGAGGTGAATTTTCAAGTTTGGGAACTGGAAAGTTCCTCTGATTATTTTTTTTTATCACATCGACCGTCTCTCACCAAGGCAGAGTGGCCCGAAAAAAGAAAAACTTTCACCATCATTCACTCCATCACTGTCTTGTCAGAGGCGTGCTTACACTACAATTATAAAACTACAATATTAACACCCCTCCTTTAGAGTGCAGGCACTGTACTTCCCATCTCCAGGACTCAAGTCCGGCCTGCCGGTTTCTCTGTATCCCTTCATAAATGTTACCTTGCTCACACTCCAACAGCACGTCAAGTATTAAAAACTATTTGTCTCCATTCGCTCCTATCTAACATGCTCACGCATGCTTGCTGGAAGTCCAAGCCCCTCGCACACAAAACCTCCTTTACCCCCTCCCTCCAACCCTTCCTAGGTCGACCCTTGCCCCGCCATCCCTCCAATACAGATTTATACACTCGAAATCATTCTATTTCGTTCCAGCCTCTCTACATGTCCGAACCACCTCAACAACCCCTCCTCAGTCCTCTGGAAAATAGGTTTGGTAATTCCGCACCTCCTCCTAATTTCCAAACTACGAATTCTCTGCATTATATTCCTCTGAGTGTAGTGTTTTATTAAGTAGTGTGCACCGTGCACAGGTGTTCACAGTGCACACGCCAGTACAGGAATAATTAACATCATTTTCAATCAGAACGTTCCTGTATAATTTAGACACCTTGGGCGTCAAAATCTAAATTTTTAATCTACATTCATCTACGTTCAGTTCACTGCGCCGATACATTTAACCCAACACTTGAATGTACTTTGTACACTTAGCTGGAGTAGATCTCTCGTTTACTATAACATAAACGTAGATAAGCACATTTATGAAGTAACTTGCAATGTAAACAAACTGACGTTGTAGCAGCCTTTAAATGCGTCTGGCAGACACACACAATGGTCAAACTAAATGCAAAGTATGTGGTCAGAATTATGTTCACTGTCTTGAACACTGTTCTTCACTGTTCACTTCGAA
>WNWK01002580.1:0-57500 GCA_009830355.1 Cherax destructor | reverse complement strand
TCTTCATTGCTTCACCCTGTTGTGTGTGACGTTTAATACTTCATAACGTAACCTTCCTTTCGATGCTCTATTGTCTGTTTCCACTGAGAGGATCTCTTTGAAGTCATTTAGTTATGATTATAATAGTTATGATTATAAATAGTTATGATTATAATAATTATCTAAATAATTTGTGTAGTTACTCACGTACCTTCTTGTCATTTCTCGTTACGTTTTCTTTCCTCTAGTCTTATTAATTGGTCTTTTGTCTTCTGATATGACTGTATAGCAGTTTCGGTCAAGATGTCTTTTGTTAATGTGTCATTCTTATACTTTCTGCTTTGTTTCTCTTCTAACGCCCTTTCATATTTATTTATTTTTGCCCATTCTCTTTGCTTCTCTGTTTACTTCTCTTTTTCTATATATTTTCCGTGCTCCTGAAATTATTGGTTTTCCTTCTTGCTTCTTTGGTTAAACAATGGTTGATATTGTTTTTATTGTTGCCTCTTGTTTTGGGTATGGAGTTCTCTGCCTTCAAGTATTTTCTAAGTATTATCTCGTTCACTGTTTCCTGTCCTCTTTCCATTGTACTTCGCTCAGGAATCCTCAAATCCTTTCTTAAAGAATGAAAAGGCACAGAACCGTGACTTAGGAGAATGAAACTTATGACTTTTCGGTCCCTTAAGTAGTTAATGGTCCAAGTCGGACTGAAAAGTCCGACTTGGACCATTAACTACTAAAGGGACTGGTTATGAATTTTGGTGTCATGTTCCTGACGTATCATTTTCCCCACAGCGTAGCCTCTCCAAGGTACTGGAAACTGCATGGTTGTTGGTACCCAGAAGCCTTTCACATTCTATTCTGCCTACGTACCGATTCCCTTCCCTCTTTATTTTGTTGTCCCTGATTGACTTGACAAGTTTCCACCACCTCCATCATCTTAGCCCATTAAGTTTCTGGTCCCCAAAGTGAGTCCCAGGTGTCCCTACTTGTGCTTGAAATCACTCATGATTATTAACTTAGACTGGTCATATGGGTTCCTCTCGTTGCAGCTTCTATGTTGTCAACCATTACATTGTTGGTATCTTCCTGTTCTGTCATGGTTTCCTACTATTTGGCGATGGGTTGTACCAAGATTCCATGATGCTGCAACACCATAGAATACATTCTTCAATTTCTGGCTTAACTCTTGGGCATATTTCCAGTAGTGGGTCCCGCCCATCGGTGGTGATGCCTTCAACTGCTGCACCTCAGATGACTATATAAGCAACCATCTTCCCATCTGTTCTTCAACTTCGTCAAAACTGCGCTCAACACCTTCGTCTAGGCTGAGGGACTAATCACCTCGTCTTCTACTCTTTCCAGTTTCAAACATATTCAGATAACCCCTTTATTGAATCGATAAAGCCACAGGTTGACGAAACTTCTTCAGAATAAACAAACCCAGTATGTGTGTGTGTGTGTGTGTCCTCACACAACAGTGTTATACGTGGGTTAGCAATAAATGACTAATTCATATTGAGCTTCCAACGTGCATTCACTTTTACAGCCTTGGTATTTACGAGTCTCTGACACGCGCTGCTCTGACGCTGTGTCAGACCCGTCGACCACACCATCACTGGCCACACCACTGGCCACACACACACACACACACACACACACACACACACACACACACACACCACCACCACCACCACCACCACCACCACTACGCTACCTTTACAAAATAACTTAGGAAACGAGGAGTACCGCAAGAAGCCTACTGACCCATACTAGGCAGATACATTTTATGGATTTCAAGAGTTTCTACTGCAGCCCGGCCGTAGGCCAGGCTTGTCTGGCAGTTACTTGATCAGCCAAACTTTTTCTGCTGGCGGCCCACTGGCTCCCACACCCATCACAGCCTAGTTGAGCTGGCACTTGGCAGAGATATTTGTCGTGTGGGATCTTGATGATGGATGTGGTAATAAACACAAACGCAGTATGGTTGGTAACTTATATATTTGGGATAAAAATGGGAGAACACTCAGAGCCTTCTCGCGTGACCTGTCTACTCTCTACTACCCTGTCTTGAACTGACACTAGTGAGCGAGGACGCTCACGGCATTCAAAGGGTGACCTATGACATTGCTAGGTCAGCAGAAAGACTAGTAACGGTCAGTGATCACGTGGAAGGCTGTGACTCACTAACGGTTGGTAAGATACAAATACTACTACTGAACTACTACTGACATATTTGTTGAGTTTTCTCTCGACTTCTACACTTGCTTCAGCAATGTTTTCTGATATCTTCTAGTAAGATATTAAATAGTTTGGAACACCACGGATGTTGATACAGTGTTCTCTAATTGTGCTCATGGCGCCCCTACTTTTCACTGGGTTTATTTACATTTTCTCTCTCACTCCAGTATGTTATGGCAGTGTGTAGATTTGAGATTGAGCCCTCAAGTTCCTTCTGTGAACATATTATGAATCTCCTCTGCTCCGGTTAGTATATATTTAGGACTTTGAGGTGTTACAGTAATTTAAATGCATTAATTGCTCTGTGGGTCGTAAATGATCTCTGCATCTGTTCCAGCTCTGATATATCTCCTGCTTTGAAAGGAGCCATCAACACTGAACAGTACTCTTAGCGAGAGAACACAAGTGATTTTCAATAGTCACCATTGGCATTATTTCCCTTGCTTTGAACATTCTCGTTATCTACCCCGCCATTTTTCTGCCTCTCATAGCATTTGCCTTCTTGTGTGTTCTTTGAAAGAGTAGTCAATTGGCATTATTACTCCCAGGTCTTTCACGTATTCCTTTTCTTATTTTGGATCTTGAGTTTACTAGCTACAAACATCCTAACACTGGTCACACATCACAACACGGGTCACAATACGGGTCACAACAGAAGCTTGTTTTCTCTAATGATTAATAAAAAAATTCCTCATGCAAGGCTCCCTGAGCATTGTCTTTTGTTGCCTCAGTTAATGTGTCAAAACTAAGACAACCCAGCGTCTTCCCAAGACAACCCAGCGTCTTCCCAAGACAACCCAGCGTCTTCCCAAGACAACCCAGCGTCTTCCCAAGACAACCCAGCGTCTTCCCAAGACAACCCAGCGTCTTCCCAAGACAACCCAGCGTCTTCCCAAGACAACCCAGCGTCTTCCCAAGACAACCCAGCGTCTTCCCAAGACAACCCAGCGTCGTCTCCCAAGACAACCCAGCGTCGTCTCCCAAGACAACCCAGCGTCTTCCCAAGACAACCCAGCGTCTTCCCAAGACAACCCAGCGTCTTCCCAAGACAACCCAGCGTCTTCCCAAGACAACCCAGCGTCTTCCCAAGACAACCCAGCGTCTTTTAACTAAAAATAGAACAAGGGAAAGAAAAGATGAAGAGTAAAGGGAAGAAAGAGGAGGGAAGAGAGCGATGGGAGGGAGGAGGGGGAGGAGAAAGGAAGAATAAGAGGAATGGGGGAGAGAGGGAAAAAGAGAGAGAAATGAGAAAGGAATTGTACAGAGGAGAGGAAACAGAGGTAATGGAGAAGAGTTGTACATGAATCATTTCCTGACGCAGGAAGTTCGGTCAGCGACGCAGAAATATCGGGAAACTGACGCAGAGAGGTCAGGGAGTGACGCAGAAATGTTAATTACCAGACTTGAGTAATTACGTAGCGATCGTCGTTAATTACAGACGTAATGACTCGGTTGTCTCTTAATAAGTAAATTGTCATAATGTCAGCTGATGACTCGATTCACCAGTGACGTCACTACAGTTTGTAAACAAATGACGTCACGGCTCAGCTGATAGTTGGCAACAACTGCCACCATCCATGGGATGTAACCCTAACAACCACCATCCATGGGATGTAACCCTAACAACCACCATCCATGGGATGTAACCCTAACAACCACCATCCATGGGATGTAACCCTAACAACCACCATCCATGGGATGTAACCCTAACAACCACCATCCATGGGATGTAACCCTAACAACCACCATCCATGGGATGTAACCCTAACAACCACCATCCATGGGATGTAACCCTAACAACCACCATCCATGGGATGTAACCCTAACAACCACCATCCATGGGATGTAACCCTAACAACCACCATCCATGGGATGTAACCTAACAACCACCATCCATGGGATGTAACCCTAACAACCACCATCCATGGGATGTAACCTAACAACCACCATCCATGGGATGTAACCTAACAACCACCATCCATGGGATGTAACCCTAACAACCACCATCCATGGGATGTAACCCTAACAACCACCATCCATGGGATGTAACCCTAACAACCACCATCCATGGGATGTAACCCTAACCACAACTGAAGAAACTACAACTGTTGTTGCTGCTACTACTATTACTACTACCACCCCACTACAATTACGATTACTACAACTGCATTATTTCTAACACTTAATATTACTACTACTTCTACTAATAATAATTATAATCAAAAATAATAATCGGAATATCTGCACAGTCATCAAAGGAACTGGATTTCCCATTATTTTTTTTTTTAATTCCAAGGAAGCCGGACACCAAGGAAGCCGGACACGGTCGTCACATTCTGAGTCACTAGCACAATTACGGAGACAGTGCCAGGGTAATTAGGGAAGCACAGTGCCGGATCAGCCTGGCTGTGAGGGCCAGCGAACCGCCAGTAGCAGCAGCCTGGTTGAAGAGGCAGGGAAGCCTGGTCCCAAGCCGGGCTGCGAGGGTACGAGTGTTCGAAACCTTGTGCTAAATGATCCACTAGGATTTAGTTCGAATAAAATGCAATGAACGCGTGACATAAAACAGTGAATGCGTGAAATAAAACGCACTGAGCACGCACGCACACGCACGCTTACGTACGCACGCGTATGTACGTGTGTGTGTGTACTCTGGTTCCAATGTTCCTCATTTCTGACAAACTTCGCTTAATTTTAACCAGCGTATTACAATACCGCCTCATACGCTGTCGCCAGCGTAGTAGTAATTCTCATATTCCCTCCCAGCGTAGGATGACCCCTTATACACCCTCCTAGCGTAGGATAACCTCTCGTACACCCTCCTAGCGTAGGATAACCTCTCGTACACCCTCCTAGCGTAGGATAACCTCTCGTACACCCTCCTAGCGTAGGATAACCTCTCGTACACCCTCCTAGCGTAGGATAACCTCTCGTACACCCTCCTAGCTTAGGATAACCTCTCGTACACCCTCCTAGCGTAGGATAACCTCTCGTACACCCTCCTAGCGTAGGATAACCTCTCGCTACACCCTCCTAGCGTAGGATAACCTCTCGTACACCCTCCTAGCGTAGGATAACCTCTCGTACGCCCTCCTAGCGTAGGATAACCTCTCGTACGCCCTCCTAGCGTAGGATAACCTCTCGTACGCCCTCCCAGCGTAGGATAACCTCTCGTACGCCCTCCCAGCGTAGGATAACCTCTCGTACGCCCTCCCAGCGTAGGATAACCTCTCGTACGCCCTCCCAGCGTAGGATAACCTCTCGTACGCCCTCCCAGCGTAGGATAACCTCTCGTACGCCCTCCCAGCGTAGGATAACCTCTCGTACGCCCTCCCAGCGTAGGATAACCTCTCGTACGCCCTCCCAGCGTAGGATAACCTCTCGTACGCCCTCCCAGCGTAGGATCTCTCGTACGCCCTCCCAGCGTAGGATCTCTCGTACGCCCTCCCAGCGTAGGATCTCTCGTACGCCCTCCCAGCGTAGGATCTCTCGTACGCCCTCCCAGCGTAGGATAACCTCTCGTACGCCCTCCCAGCGTAGGATAACCTCTCGTACGCCCTCCCAGCGTAGGATAACCTCTCGTACGCCCTCCCAGCGTAGGATAACCTCTCGTACGCCCTCCCAGCGTAGGATCCCCTCTCGTACGCCCTCCCAGCGTAGGATAACCTCTCGTACGCCCTCCCAGCGTAGGATAACCTCTCATACGCCCAGCGTAGGATAACCTCTCATACGCCCAGCGTAGGATAACCTCTCATACGCCCAGCGTAGGATAACCTCTCATACAGGTATGTATAAGGCCTCAAGTGGCCCGAGCTGCGTCTGGCGTATACGCCTCTGCGGCCCTGACCTACGCGGCATCCCCCGTTAAAATTGCTTGTGATTCTTAGTGTTTTTGTGGTTGTGGGTTGCGTCTTTTTGTCGACGTAAGTGGCTGTCGCTCCTGTGTCGGAATGTGAGTCATGATTTATGTGGGGGAGGGGTGGTGGGGAGGGGTGATGGGGGTTGGGAGTTGGTTAGCAGGGGTTGTGGTTGGTTTGGTGTTGGTTAGCAGGGGTTGGTGGTGGTGGGTAAGGTTGGTGTGGCTTGGGTTACCTGTATGTTACCTGTAGTCGCTTCCGGAGGTTACCCCCGCTGCCTGGTCTCAGACCAGGTCTCCTGTTTCCTGGTGTGATCCATCAGGCTGTTGGTGCCCACCACCCACAGTTCAACGTATGCACCACAGTCCGGCTGATCATTTATGGATTTGAGAAATTTGTTGGGTTTCCTCTTGAAGACAGCCAAGGGTTTGTTGGTAATCAGCATTTTACCTGCAGGTGTTAGTCGTGGACCCTTTACATATATTGAATTCTGCAAACAATCGCAGACAGGTGATCTTAACTATGCAAGACAAGCCATGGGGGTGGAAATCTTAACCTCAAGTACTTTCACACTTCTCCGTGCGTCATCAGGAGCTATGCAATGTTGCAAGAGAGCAGCTGAAGGAGGGGAAGTTTTCTCGGAGTGCGGGTGTGTCACCTGCTGCAGCAGGTGCATAGATTTGGGACTAATTCCTCCGAAATTTTCCAGGTGTAAATTGTTAGGTACCTTTCTAACCAGCGTTTTAAGGAGTACAGGTTTGAGGAGTGCGTTTAGGTGTTTAACCCAGTTTATACAAGCTGCAAAGGTTCTCTGTACATTTTCCGGTTTTTGAGTTACACCTGCCTTGAAGGGTCCCGTCACTTACACAATATCATTGCTAGAAGATGGATAACGAGTGACTTGAAGAGTGCCAATTCTGGCTTGGCATCTCTTAGTTATCTAACCTATCATTTTCATTGAAGTTGCAATAACAACATTGTTGTGCTCCTTGACCATGAGATCTGACATTGTCACTCCCAGGTCTCAGATTTATGCTCTATTGAGTGGTTTGAGTTTCTTGTAATCCCATCTTTTTTTTTTTATTATTTCCACAGTTCTTCCGTGACACAGTAACTGAAATTTGTCCCCACTGAACATCATACTGTCGTCAGTGGTCCCCTGGAAGACTTGGAAGCCTGGCCACTCTCGTTCAGGTTTTAGTATCAACAAAGAATGATAGTGATATGATTTACGTCTGTCTGTCTGTCTTTCGGATGATTAATGTCTCGCTGAACTCAGAGTCACATTAGGACTGAGTATTTCTCTCGTTCCTTTGTCATCAGAGTAGGTTTCTTCTTTAATCAAAAGACTAATACTAAACTTTTTATACCCTGGATTTTACGTATAAAAAGTAGTATTTTAAATTTCAGTTTCATTATGGTTTTTTGCCCCTCTATCATGAAATTTCCTAAATTTGCTTATAACAGATAAGTGAACTGTAGATATAAATCCAGATGTAATCCTATTAACCTTCCTGGGGCCTAGTTCCTAGGCCTTATGTATCCATATGCTCCTACTATACTCTCCACAGGATGGATATGGGGTGCACAATAAACTAGCCACTTCGGTGGCAAAATCTATCATGGGTCCTGTATGATGTATACAATTTGGGTTCGACTAGTCAGATATTTCGTTCCTGAGAAAGTCTCTACCCCTGAGGAGCTGTGTTCTTCGTTGTCTTCGCCTATAGATGGCACGCCTCTCTCTCTCCAATCTGCACATTCTACTTCGCAATGGTATGCCAGGAGCATAATTTGAGTGCCATTGAGCTCATCCTCTCGACGTACTGGTGATGTAGTGGTGATAACTGTGATGGTGGTTTGGTGCTGGCTGAGGTCATGTTTTTGGTGGTATGGTAGCTTGGTGCTGGCCAGGGTAGTGGTGATGGTAGTGGTGATGGTAGTGGTGATGGTGGTGGTATGGTAGCTTGGTTCTGGCCAGGGTAGTGGTGATGGTGGTGGTATGGTAGCTTGGTTCTGGCCAAGGTAGTGGTGGTGGTATGGTAGCTTGGTGCTGGCCAGGGTAGTGGTGATGGTAGTAGTGGTGGTGATGGTGGTTTTTCATTCTATTTTAGCAAAATTTGGTATAGCAGAAATGTGCTAATTTGAGTGTAGGCCCTCGTGTGTACTTACACATTTGTGGTTGCAGGGGTCGAATCACAGTTCCTGGCCCCATGTGTGTGTGCTCATACCTTTGTAATTAGCTCCTGTACCTGCTGGAAGTATTCGTGTTGGGTGAAAAGGTGTCCATGTACCTATTGACGATATTACTAAAAAAAATTCTCAAACTCCCTTAAACCCATTCCCCTTAAACCCATTCCCCTTAAACCCATTCCCCTTAAACCCATTCCCCTTACACCCATTCCCCTTACACCCATTCCCCTTACACCCATTCCCTCTTACTCATACCCCTTAAACTCATTCCCCTTAAACCCCTCCCCTTAAACCCTCCCCCTTAAACCCTCCCCTTAAACCCCTCCCCTTAAACCCTCCCCTTAAACCCCTCCCCCTTAAACCCCTCCCCCTTAAACCCCTCCCCCTTAAACCCCTCCCCCTTAAACCCCTCCCCCTTAAACTCCTCCCCTTTAAACCCCTCCCCCTTAAATCCCTCCCCCTTAAATCCTCCCCTTAAATCCCTCCCCTTAAATCCCTCCCCTTAAATCCTCCCTTAAATCCCTCCCCTTAAATCCCTCCCCTTAAATCCCTCCCCTTAAATCCCTCCCCTTAAATTCCTCTCCCTTAAATCCTTCCCCTTAAATCCCTCCATCAACAACAGGAGTTAAAAATTAGGTACCAGTCCTATTACTAGTTCTTCGTCACCCTTCTAGTGTCAGTATGTTATGGGTACCTGTTTTCTCTCTGCCTCTCATTCCCTCTCCTCCCTCTCCATTAAGGAGGAGGGAGGAACTAGTGTCTGAAGGTAATGAGGGTGGCGTTAATGGGGTGGTGGTGGTAGTGACGGTGATTTAGATGGTGAGTGGTGGTTGAAGTGATGGATGACCCCCCCCAGTACATCACCACATAATGACGACACTGGTTACCACTTAACCACACCGGTGGTTGACTGGTTGTTTTTGCTGGTGATTACACCGGGTGCTCACTGATGGGATGCGCGCGAGTACATAACGAGGGGGCACCTAACTGCCTTCCAACCACCTCGTTAGTGACCCTGGTTCTGTGTTGGACCTAGGTCTTCTGGGGGTTGTTCCTCAGGAAACAGGAATAGTCTCCTGACACTTTAAGATATGCACAACCAACCTCATATATATGTCGTGCCGAATAGGTTAAACTTGCGATTTTGGCTCAAATAGCAACGCTCTTCTTGCCGAATAAGGCAAGCAAAAATTTGTGTATGCAATAATTTCGCAAAAATCATTATGAACCTAACGAAAAATATATATTTCATTGTATCTGTTTATTAATTTTTTGTAAACTTATCTAAAATATATTTAGTTGGATTAGGCTAAATTAAATTGCGCTTGTTATAATAAGGTTAGGTAAGTTTTCTAAGGTACTTCTGGTACAAAATTATTAATTTTTACATTAACATAAATGAAAAAATATATCTTTAAACGTATAAGAGAAAATTTTAGAAAGGACTTAATTTTAAATGAGTTCTTGCTAATTGACCAGTTTTACTATTCGGACATTATATTTATATATATATTATATATATATATATATATATATATATATATATTTATATATATATATATATATGCGCGGAAAGCAACCATAGATGGAGTTGAATGATAGCTCTGTGTTGCATTGAACACATCTGGAGTTTGTAATTTTGCAATAGATGTCATTTGATTTCTTAATGCTAGAAAAATTTAAATTAAGAAAATTCTCTCTCCTTTCAGGTATGGTGTAACGAGTGGTGGTTCGTGGTGGTGATGAGTCGTGGTGAGTATTGTGATGAGTGATAACTTCACAAATCAAGTACACTTTGTTTACTGCCGACTTTACCACACTTTCTATTTTTTTTTATTTCTTAGGCATCTTATATCTTGAAATTGTTCTTCCCATGTATTATTTTAATTAGTAATTATTCGACATTATGGATTGAGGAGGGGTGTTAAGATGTAGCTCTTGGGACTGCTCTGGAGACCATGTAGGGAGTCTGCTTCTGCAGCACAATTGTCTCGAGTCAATTTCCCACTGACAATTTATTACTTATAATTTTAATTTTTAAGGGGGGTGGACTGGTAAGCCAGCGGAAGGTCTCGGTCAGATGACCAAAAGCTCCCGTGGTGGGTCGTCATATGACTAAAACCCGCGTCAGGAAACACTTGTCCTGTTTCCTGACAAATCTTACCTAACGTAACCTAACCTTTTCATTGATAAGAAACATTTTAAACATTTCGATATCTTTATTTGCCGAAACATTTCGCCTGCGCAGCAGGCTTCTTTAGTCATTTACAGAAGTGATTCAAGTACCGGAGACAGTGGAGGAGATGAAGAGGAAACTTTGAGGAGTTCAGTCCCTCTGCTATATATAGTAATATATTCATCTTTAATTTACTAAAATAGAGAAAGATGTTCGTAGATGCAGGTAGACACGCACACACAGTGGAATAGTCTGGGGAGTGATGCAGTGGAGGCAGGATCCATACATAGCTTTAAGAAGAGGTATGATAAAGCTCATGGAGCGAGAAGAGTGACCTAGTAGCGGCCAGTGAAGAGGCGGGGCCAGGAGCTGTGACTCGACCCCTGCAACCACAACTAGGTGAGTACAAACACACACCACAAATAGGTGAGTACATACACGCACGCATATAAAACAGGCCTAGTGTCTAATGGGCATGTGTCCAAGACAAAATGGTAACTAACTCAGGGAGGGACAGTGTGTGTCGGGGGACAGTGAATGGAACATAACCATCTCTCTACCCTCACTAACACTGCAAGCTAAAACAAATGTTTACACAATTCCTCACTGACAACCATTCTTACACAGACTACTTGAATACCATATCTAAGAGCCCAGTGGTGGACCTACATTTTTGGGGCCCTGAAGCTTGAACGGCTAGCTTACATGATACTTTAATAACCTTTAAATTTTTTTTTTTATTATTTTATATTGAATTGCACTATATTATTAATTAAAAATTCTCATAGACAAATTTTAAGCAATATAGACTAAAATCGCTTCTGGGGGCCCCTCATGGATTAGGGGCCCTGAAGTTTAAGCTTTATTAGTTTCATAGTAGTATATCAGTTGTAAAACCCTATAGACCGATAGTACTGACAAATTGTAGATGTAAATCTAGATGTATTCCCGTTAACCTTTTTGTGGTGTAGTCCCTAGGCCTATCGTTAATCCATGTGCTCTTGCGCTACCGTCCACAGGATGGATATGGAGTGCACAATGAACTAGCCACTTCGGCGGCAAAATCGAAAATCTAACCTCATTTCGGCAGGCAGCAGTAGGCATAGATCAACAGCATTCACTAAGCACAGAGCAGCATGGGTCCAGAGCAGGACTCTCCTGGCTCTGGCTACAGCTAACTTTCTGTAAGCTTTCAACAGGTGTGATATCTAAGTGACATCACAGTGCTTGTAAAATAAGCAAATGAAAAGATAGAGAGTCGGACCTTTTTTTCAGCTCTTAATAAATCGTATCCAAAGCATAATAATATAAAAGAGGGTTAGTCATTGAGAAACTGTTATTCAAGGTACAATTATTGTTTCAACCTTCACTTTTGTTCGTATGTGATATTAACGAATATACGACACCCAGCACTGGGATTCCAGTGTATATACACTGGAGGAGCAACCATGGAGGACACTGCAAATACCTTTTCTGTCTCCCTATTTGGTCTACAAGAAATTTGATTAATTTGGACTAAGCTACTGTTGTGGGAAAAATGCTTCTCTGTAACAAAATATAAAATTTAACACCTTTTATTTATATGGGAGACCCACCAATTATAAGGGAGACCCACCAATTATAAGGGAGACCCACCAATTATAAGGGAGACCCACCAATTATAAGGGAGACCCACCAATTATAAGGGAGACCCACCAATTATAAGGGAGACCCACCAATTATAAGGGACACCCACCAATTATAAGGGAGACCCACCATTTGAACTCTGTCTTAAAGAGGGGAAAGTGATAAGTTCTTCCACACTGTTCCTAATTGGTTAGGTTGTGATGCCTACGTCAGGTTGTTTTTCTCTGCCCCTAATCCTCCCTTTCCACTCACGATCACAACCATCGCAACCACAACCACCATTGCAACCACAATCACCACCTGATCCCTGGGATAACGTAACAAAAATACGTAGGTATTGTCTTAAGTGGTCAATACCGGACCTAGGTTATCATAGCGTGGTCAATAGGTACCTCAAACACTGTCACTCAGGCATGGTCAATAGGTACCTCACACGCTATACGTCACCCAGGCATGGTCAATAGGTACCACACACGCTATATGTCACTTAGGCGTGGTCAATAGGTACTTCACGTTACACAATGTCAGAGGCGTAGTCAATAGGAACCCCCCCTCACGCGTTACACAATGTCACCTGCTTAAATCCTGCCTCTTGTCAGATTTAATCGGGAGAAACAGCTGGTGTCATGAAAAACGATTTCAGTGGGATTATATCCTTTCTCTCATTCCGCTCACCCTATGTAAGTGCATAGCTATGCTACTGGTGTTCCGTGGGTTACAAGAGTATAGCTATGCTACTGGTGTTCCGTGGGTTACAAGAGTATAGCTATGCTACTCGTGTTCCGTGAGTTACAAGTGTATAGCTATGCTACTGCTGTTCCGTGGGTTACAAGAGTATAGCTATGCTACTGGTGTTCCGTGGGTTACAAGAGTATAGCTATGCTACTGGTGTTCCGTGGGTTACAAGAGTATAGCTATGCTACTGGTGTTCCGTGGGTTACAAGAGCATAGCTATGCTACTGGTGTTCCGTGGGTTACACGAGTATAGCTATGCTACTGGTGTTCCGTGGGTTACAAGAGTATAGCTATGCTACTGGTGTTCCGTGGGTTACAAGAGTATAGCTATGCTACTGGTGTTCCGTGGGTTACAAGAGTATAGCTATGCTACTGGTGTTCCGTGGGTTACAGGAGTATAGCTATGCTACTGGTGTTCCGTGGGTTACAAGGTATAGCTAGCTACTGGTGTTCCGTGGGTTACAGGAGTATAGCTATGCTACTGGTGTTCCGTGGGTTACAGGAGTATAGCTATGCTACTGGTGTTCCGTGGGTTACAGGAGTATAGCTATGCTACTGGTGTTCCGTGGGTTACAAGAGTATAGCTATGCTTCTGGTGTTGTCCTGTCTTCACATTAATTACATAAACACAGCTATGCGCGGTTACTAACAGCCAGCTGGCAGCAACAGGCTGGTGGATCACGCTTTCACGACGAAACCGCTACAACTCTCGAAACCGATCGCAGGTTAGACACAGACGAGTCAAAGACGATCCGTTTCATTTATATTAAGACCAAAGGTAAAAAAAAAATAGCATACGCAAATTATGGTAGTTTTACAAGCTATAAATTACTCCCACTGACTATACATATAATAATAATATATGCTAATTACCCCACTGTTAATATATCCGTAAGATATATTACCGCCAGGGTTTCGGAAAATATAGTGAAAGTTATTATGGCAGTGTAACAGTGATCTGTAAAGCCACATTACCGTTCAAATGTGTTCAAATGAACGCTAAATTTGGGTGTGTGTGTGTGTGTACGTGTACGTGTGCCGGTCGTGTACACTCGTAGTTGTTAATACACGGAAGAATAGACTGGGGGGAGGGAGACTCGAACCGTGGTCCTGGTATGTAGTAGATCCGGCGCTGTACCACTGAGCTACGGGGTTTACAGTAGGAGGGTTTCACAGACCTGGTAACTGTGACGACCACGGTTCGATTCCCCTTCAAATCTGCTGTTGATTCGCTGAGAGTTGTTCCCTGTACGATTTTCCTTGAGTTTGCATGTACATCTGATTGCAATTGTTAGTGTACATGGTTGTACATGTACACGTGTGTGCATGCATGAACAAGTGTATTTTTTAATGTGCGTGCACAGGCATGTGTATATTTGTATGTGTGCACGCGCACATGTACATGTTTATACACATGTAAGACATTTTGTGTATGTACACAAATGCTAATGTTTCCATCCCTCTTGAGTTCTTGCATATACCCATGTACGTGGTGTCAATGTACGTGTACACGTGTGCATGGTACGCGAGCATGAACGTACGTATGTACCTGTGTACAAATATTAAATGGAAAACGGCAAAGAAACACCAACAGAGAGAGTACCTGGAAGGACGATAACCAACAGACATTCCAGAGAGGTATCGCAGAGCTGTCAAAAGTCTGTTGAGCCAAAAGATAACAGAACCAACTAGAAAACAAAGTACAATGAACTTTATTCTCTCGAAAAGCGACGAACTAATCAGAGACGTAAAAAAAAATCTCGATTTCACTACGGTTCGGTAACACTCAAGCGTAAACAAGCGTATATTTACGCCTCTAGATCTTAAGAAATACCCAACGAAGGGGAGATGATCAGTTAATTCGACTAAAGGAATCAAGAGAACTATCAGACATTCCCTGGGAAACGAAAGCATCCGGAAGGATGCAAATAATAATCCAGGAGGATGCAAGAGCATCCAGAGGGATGCAAGAGCATCCAGAGGGATGCAAGAGCATCCAGAGGGATGCAAGAGCATCCAGAGGGATGCAAGAGCATCCAGAGGGTCTGTATAAAATAAGGCCTCCGGAGAAAGGCTACAAAGATCATATATTGAAAAGAAATGTAGAATAATGTCCAGAAGGACAAAGGGGGATTACGGAATTTCTTAAACGAGTCTATATCACAAGAAAATTAAGATAAAATCTACATAGAGATTATTGATATAACGCAGGACTAAAACTTTTATAGCAGATGGAAAAAATAGAGAATAGAGGCCCATTAAGGATACTGCAAAAAAAAATCTAAATATTTCTACACATGGGTAAAATCCAAGTCAAAAACTACCACTAGATTTGCCCCACTACTCATGGGGATCCTACGACGAAGAAACTACTAACAAAATTCTGAAAGACGTAATGTTCAAGCCACTGAAGGACTGGAGTTAATACAGGTTTTCATTACCTTTGTCCGTCTTACATATACAGGTGACACAAGCGCAAATCAATCGGAATACGAAGAAAACAGCACCTGGGCCTGATTCCTGGCACTCTTTATTTATAAGAGTGCAAAACCTCACTAGCACGAGCTTACATCTAGGTGAAATTCTAGATGCCTTAAAAACTGCAGTTATGGCTCCTGTGCACAATGAAGACAGCAGATCACTGGCAAGAAAGTACAGCCAGAAGCACTAACATCCCACAGTGAAGAACTTCGACCTGAATGATGATATGCTAAATTACAAATTTTATGAAATGACCAGCACAACCCCAAGCCAACATGGATTTTAACTAGAGCGAGAAGATCCATGCTTGTTACAACTACTAAACCACTGTCACAAAATTACGGAGGAATCGCAAGAAACCACAAAAAAAAAAAAAAAAAAAAAAAACAGATGTAGTCCAAACAGACGTCCATCA
The DNA here is from genome assembly GCA_009830355.1 of Cherax destructor. Lineage (NCBI taxonomy): Eukaryota > Metazoa > Arthropoda > Malacostraca > Decapoda > Parastacidae > Cherax > Cherax destructor. The sequence goes on along the minus strand of WNWK01002580.1, from coordinate 41,797 downwards.
ACTATACGACAAATTCGGTAATAGTGATATCCTGTAAATTAGGATTAATAAGCATAGTAGGAAAGAGGGAACATTTATATTTTCTGACGAACAGAACACAGACATGTAAACAAAGAAAAGTCTAGCCTTAAACTAAAAAAAATTCATTACCTTAAGATTACGTTGCTGACAGCTCCATTCAAGGCAGGAGAGATATCAGAGCTGGAAAAGATAAAGATCTTTACTGCTCTTTACTGCTCGCATAGAGCCAATAAACCGTTTAAACCACTGGACTATTTTTTGGGGGAAGTGAAGAAGGGATACCTGGAAGACACTTGAGGTCCAGATTGCGTAACTCTATACTACCATTCCTTACTGGAGTGAAGACATACGGAGGCATAAGAACGAAAACGGTGCCCTGCAGCAGGCCTACTGGCCCATGCTAGGCATGTTCAGCCATTAATAACAACAGTGAAAAGCAGGGGCACCTTGGGCACTGTGTAAGAGGACATTCTGGTCCAAGACTCTTCAACCTGCTACCAGCACATATGAACCAGCTACCAGCAGCCTGCTACCAGCAGACAGCAGCCTGCTGCCAGCAGACAGCAGCCTGCTGCCAGCAGACAGCAGCCTGCTGCCAGCAGACAGCAGCCTGCTGCCAGCAGACAGCAGCCTGCTGCCAGCAGACAGCAGAAATATTGCCGGAACGAGTGTCAAAGTTCTCAAGAGGAAACTGGATCACTGCTTCCGCCAAGCGCCAGATCAACTAGGCTGTGATGGCTGTGTGGAACAGCTAATAACAGCCTGAATGAACAAGCACTGGAGGGGAAAAAAAACTAAAGCTTGGCCCCAAGCTAGTTCATTGGATCAAGAGCTTTTCAGCGGCATTAAGGCATCTCCCTTTTAAGCTCTCTCTCTCTCTCTCTCTCTCTCTCTCTCTCTCTCTCTCTCTCTCTCTCTCTCACCCACCGCTCGTGGCTGCTGCTGTTATTGTTGCTGTTTTTTGTTGTTGCTATTATTGCCGTTGCTCGCTGCTGTTGCAGCAGTGAGTCCCTTTGTTGGTCGAGGGCTTCAGATTCAAGGAACCGGAGCTACCCTTCCTCGGATTAAACCTGCTAATATCCCATTCCCCGGGTTCTACACAACCCCTACGGCTTTAGCGCTTCCCCCTGATTAAAACTTTTTTTTTTCAAGTCACAGCTTAGTGTAGGCGACGTTTCGCTCCTTTCTAAACTATTATCAAATGCATAACTAAACGTCAATGAAACTGAAAAAAATATAGGTAATCTAGGCGATGTTTCGGTCCTTTCTGGGCCATTATCAGGTCTTGTAAACATTAAAAAATCTAGAATTATAGGCGACGTTTCGATCTTTCCTGAACCATTATCAAGTACACAATTAAATGTATATGTAGCCTAAAAAAAATCCTGGTAATATGGGCGACGTTTTGGCCCTTTCTGGACCATTATCAGGAGCACAACTAAAGGTAAATGAAATTGTAAAAAATAGAGTAATAAAAAAACGACGTTTCGGTCCATTCTGGGCCATTATCAGGTCTTGCAAACATTAAAAACATTTAGGATTGCACAAGACGTTTCGGTCCTTCCCTGAACATCAGTGCACGACAGTGTGTGCATTTAACTGTAGAAGTAATCTAGAAACGTATGCGACGTTTCGGTCTTTCTTGACCATCATCAGTTTCTTAAAATAAGTGTCGTGACGTTATGTGTTACGTCATTCCGTGCGACGTGCGTCGATTTTTACGTCTCACTGCTGGTCGTATCGTCTGGGGGCAGAGGAGTGCCCTGTGGGTTTTTTTTGTACCCTGTGGCATCTGAGCTTAAGGGTGGGAATAGTATATCATCCTGCAGCGGGATACGCCCCTTGGCACTCGTCTCCAGGATTTAAGGCAGATTTTTGTGTGTGATTTATAGTGGCACTGTCTGGCACTTCCCAGGCGGCAGTGATATCTGGCACTACTTCCCAAATGGCAGTGATGCCTGGCTTTTTCTTATGACTTTGACTCATCACTAATATTTCTCACCACAAATGTGTTTCCCATTACACAGGTGCCATTCTTATTACAAATTTTTCAAATGTGCCTTTTTCATAATTGTTACAGAAGTGCATTTCTCATCGCAAAGGTTACAAAGGCGCTCTTCTCATCACAAAAGTTACAAAAGGGCCTTTCTCATAACAAATATGACAAAGGTACCTCTCTCACCACAATATCACACATTAAATTTTATTAATTTCAACGGTAAATAATAACAGAACAAATTAATAAATATAAAAGTCAATGAAAATAAAACTAATTTTGAAAATGTTCTGCAAAGTCGTAAAGTAAAGTCTTAACGTGTGGCCTTTGGAAGTGACTTCTCCAAGGAGAGTAAAGTCGATGGCAGCGCCAACTTAAAGCTGAAGATTGACTCGCTTTTTAAAGGCTGTCTGGAGCTGTTGTCTTGGCCTGTTGTCTTGGCCTGTTGTCTTGGCCTGTTGTCTTCCTTGTATATAAATCCATGTACACAAATCTGTTTTCCAAACAAAAGTCTGTCTATAAAAAAAATATCTGTTGAAAGAAAAAACTTGTTAACCACAAAAATCTTTCGTTTACACAAATCTGTATCATTCGTTTAGGAAATCTGTGTAATCTGTGGATAAATCTGTGTAATCTGTGGATAAATTTGTGTAATCTGTGGAGAAATATGTCTCAGTGATTTGCTTTAAAGGCTGACAGCGCAGGCTGACGTAAGAGGCTGATGTTAGTACCACCACCTGACTTCCACACCAAGTGGACCGATGTCAGGACCCCCCTCAGCTGACGTCAACACCTCGTGATCTCATTTACATTCGAATCCCGTTAACGTCAGCTCTTTAATAGTGTCAGCCGCTGTGACAAATCGGCGTCAGCTTCACTCGCTATAACTTTTTATTTTCATGTGTCAGCAGGGCCACGACAGAGTCTTATTGATGGCCCAGGTCTGGGACCGCACCCCGGGGGCGCTGACCCCCCCTAACATGGTCCTCGGGTAGACTACAGGTAGCGCATATCCCTATTATTATAATTATCATAATGATAATTATAATAAAAATAATAATTATTATTTATTAATCATTTCATTTTTATCTTGGTATTATTATTAGTTTATCTTTATTTTTATTTTAAATATTTTTTATTCATTATTATCATTTTGATTTTATTTTGATTTTTTATTTATATTTTTAATTATTATTATTTATTGGTTCAGTGTGGTTGCGAAGATCATCAATTGATCACTGGTGTCATCAATTGCAGGTCACTTCCGGGCGGTATCTTACGAGCGAAAGATCCGGATGATTGATGACTTGCGTCGCTTGTTCCTTCCTGCTGAAGAGCTCTTGTTCCAGGGCCGCTTGTCCCTTTAAACGTGGTTACTTCTCCTTTCAAAGCTGAGGGACTGATTCCCTAATCTTCCACTGTCTCCGTTTATCACCTCTGTGAGGAATTGAGCCAAACGTCTCAAAGCTTGCTCTAAACCCGCAAGAGTACATGTGCATTCTCCTCTTCGTTTTAAAGCATCTCTAACACACACACACACACACTGCAGTGATGTATAACCCACCACAGAACAGCAGGAGGCCAAGGCAAGAGTATGATGAGAGTAATAGAGCGATGGTTGACACACTGGCAGAAGTGGCCAGAAGGGCTCGTGCGAGCAGGGCGAAGCTACTGATCATTGGTGACTTCAACCATAAGGAAATCGATTGGGAGAACTTAGAGCCACATAGGGGCAAAGAAACGTGGAGGGCTAAGATGATGGAGGTGGTACTGGAAAACGTTATGTACCAACACGTAAGCGACACTACCAGAGAGAGAGGAGAGGATGAACCAGCGAGACTGGACCTAGTATTCACCTTGAGTAGTGCAGATATTGAGGACATCACATATGAAAGACCCCTCGGAGCCACAGTAGAGTTACAAGTGGAGGGGAAAGCAGATAGGGTCAGAAGAATGAAGTCAAACTACAAGAAATGGGACTATGCGGGCATGAAGAACTTCCTAAACGGGGTTCAGAGGAACAGAGAACTGGAAGGAAAATCAGTAAACGAGATGATGGAATATGTGACAACAATATGCAAGGAAGCTGAGGAGAGGTTTGTACCCAAGGGTAACAGAAACAATGAAAAACCCAAAGGTGCAGGGAGGCCAAAACCAAGTGTACTAGGGAATGGAAGAAGTATAGAAGGCAAAGGACCCAGGAGAATAAGGAGAGCAGTCGTAAAGCCAGGAATGAATATGCACAGGTAAGAAGGGAGGCCCAACGACAGTACGAGAATGACATAGCAAGGAAAGCCAAATCTGACCCGAAGCTATTGTACAGCCACATCAGGAGGAAAACAACAGTCAAAGACCAGGTGATCAGGCTGAGGAAGGAAGGAGGAGAGATCACAAGAAATGACCGCGAAGTGTGTGAGGAGCTCAACATGAGATTCAAAGAAGTGTTTACCGAGGAGACAGAAGAGACTCCAGAAAGACGGAGAGGTGGGGTACACCACCAAGTGTTGGATACAATACACACAACCGAGGAAGAAGTGAAGAGGCTGCTGAGTGAGCTGGATACCTCAAAGGCGATGGGGCCGGATCACATCTCTCCATGGGTCCTGAGAGAGGGAGCTGAGGCGCTGTGTGTACCCCTAACAACAATATTCAGCACATCTATCGAAACAGGGAGATTACCTGAGGTATGGAAGACAGCAAATGTAGTCCCAATTTTTAAAAAAGGAGACAGACATGAAGCACTAAACTACAGACCAGTGTCACTGACATGTATAGTATACAAAGTCATGAAGATTATCAGGAGAAGGGTGGTTGAACACCTAGAAAGAAATGAGCTTATCAACGACAGCCAACACGGTTTCAGGGACGGGAAATCCTGTGTCACAAACCTACTGGAGTTCTATGACAGGGTGACAGCAGTAAGACAAGAGAGAGAGGGGTGGGTAGATTGCATTTTCTTGGACTGTAAGAAGGCGTTTGACAGTTCCACACAAGAGATTAGTGCAGAAGCTGGAGGACCAGTCAGGGATAACAGGGAAGGCACTAAAATGGATCAGGGAATACCTGTCAGGAAGACAGCAGCGATTCATGGTCCGTGGCGAGGTGTCAGAGTGGGCGCCGGTGACGAGTGGGGTTCCACAGGGGTCAGTCCTAGGACCGGTGCTGTTTCTGGTATTTGTGAACGACATGACGGAAGGAATAGCCTCCGAAGTGTCCCTGTTTGCAGATGATGTGAAGTTGATGAGAAGAATTCAATCGGACGAGGACCAGGCAGAAATACAAAGGGATCTTGACAGGCTGCAGGACTGATCCAGAAATTGGCTCCTGGAGTTCAACCCCACCAAGTGCAAAGTCGTGAAGAAACTAGAGAAAGTGCAAAGGTTTGCAACAAGACTAGTCCCTGAGCTAAGGGGTATGTCCTACGAGGAGAGGTTAAGGGAAATCGACCTGACTACACTGGAGGGCAGGAGAGGTAGGGGGGACATGATAACGACATATAAAATACTGAGAGGAATTGACAAGGTGGACAGACAGAATGTTCCAGAGATGGGACACAGCAACAAGGGGTCACAGTTGGTAGTTGAAGACTCAGATGAATCACAGGGATGTTAGGAAGTATTTCTTCAGTCAGAGTGGCCAGGAAGTGGAATAGTTTGGGAAGTGATGTAGTGGAGGCAGGATCCATTCATAGCTTCAAGAAGAGGTATGATAAGGCTCATGGCGAAGGGAGAGTGAGCCAGTAGCGGTTATTGAAGAGGCAGGGCCAGGAGCTTTGACTCGACCCCTGCAACCACAACTAGGTGAGTACTCTCATCCTGTGTACTCATCACCTAATTGTGGTCGCAGGGGTCGACTCATAGCTCCTGGCCCCTTCAGGAGCTGTGTGTGTGTACACGCTCACTGATTCATAGGTTCGTGTGTTTGAGGGTTGAGTCCTTGCTCCTGGCCCCGTTATTACTGGTGTCTGGTACATGAGCACTGTTGTACCTACTCCGACAGCTGTGTAAAAATTTTTTTTTTGCTTCAGTATTCAGGTCATTCTAGTTCCCTACTCACCTGTGTCTTGGCTGCTGCAGGGCTCTTCGTCCAAGGATATGGAGCAACTCTCTCCTCTCCCGTCACAGTACCCTCCCTCCCCGTCACAGTACCCTCCCTCCCCGTCACAGTACCCTCCCTCCCCGTCACAGTACCCTCCCTCCTCATCACAGTACCCTCCCTCCTCGTCACAGTACCCTCCCTCCTCGTCACAGTACCCTCCCTCCCCGTCACAGTACCCTCCCTCCCCGTCACAGTACCCTCCCTCCCCGTCACAGTACCCTCCCTCCCCGTCACAGTACCCTCCCTCCCCGTCACAGTACCCTCCCTCCCCGTCACAGTACCTTCCCTCCCCGTCACAGTATCCTCCCTCCCCGTCACAGTTCCTTCCCTCCCCGTCACAGTACCTCCCCCCACGGGTGACGTATTTGGTCAAGTGGACTATCGCTGTCTATTATTAGAAATCAATTATTGTGAGGATAATGATTACCGTGTAAATCATTATTGTTACGCATGATAGTCTGTTGTGACCTGTCTGCCCCTATCTGTGACCTGTCTGCCCCTATCTGTGACCTGTCTGCCCCTATCTGTGACCTGTCTGCCCCTATCTGTGACCTGTCTGCCCCTATCTGTGACCTGTCTGCCCCTATCTGTGACCTGTCTGCCCTACTGTGATCCTGTCTCCCCTATCTGTGACCTGTCTGCCCTATCTGTGACTGTCTGCCCCTTCTTACCTGCTGATCTGTGCCCTGCCCTTACCTATCTGTACCTTCTCCCTATACCTGTGATCCTGTCTACACCTCTCCACTTACCTGCTATGTGACTCTGTCTACCCCTCTGTCCCTCTATCTGTGATCTGATCTTACCGTCCTCCACTTGACCTGTGCCCTACTTGACCTGTCTGCCCCTCCCTTACCTGTGATCTGTCTACCCCTCCCTTACCTGTGATCTGTCTACCCCTCCCTTACCTGTGATCTGTCTTCCGTTCCCCTACCTGTGACCCTTCTACCAATCCCCTACCTGTGATCTGTCTTCCTTCCCCTACTGTGACCTTTCCCCCTACCTGCGACCTGTCTTCCCTTCCCCCTACCTGCGACCTGTCTTCCCTTCCCCCTACCTGCGACCTGTCTTCCCTCCCCTCCTTCCATCATGTGGTCGTGTTATGGATATGTGTTTTAAGCTGTTAATAGCCTCTAAGAGGGCAGCTGGCGTACCGACGACCAGCTGGCGTACCGACGACCAGGTCATTTAGACCAGAGAACACGGTTAAGTATTTACATCAATAAACAGATGACTTACAGGGTGGATAACGAGAACTTTCAAAGCAAGAGAAACGCACATGATGATTCTTATCCAATCAAGTCATGAGAATGATGGCAATGAACGATCTCTATACACGTTTCAGACATTATTCATTCTCTTTCTCTTTCTCTCTTTCTTTCTCTCTCTGCTTTCATTATTTTCACTCTTGACTTCATCTCTTCTCTCACTTGCTAGCCTACTTTATTGACTGCCATCTTGCCTCGTTGTCTGCCATTTTGTGTCATCTGCCATCCTGCCTTGTTCGCCATCCTGCATTATTGTCTGCCATCTCGCCTCGTCTGCCATCCTGCCTCGTCTGCCATCCTGCCTTCCTCACTGCTTGCCACTTTCCTGCCAGCCTGCCTGATGGCTTATCTGCCAGGGCAGCTGTCACCCTCCCGACAGCCTCTACGCAAAGTTCACTTGTCAAGTGAGAAAACAGAGAAGAGAGTAAACTAGTAGAAAAAAATGAGAGATAAGAGATAGAGAATGAATAAATGAAAAGGAACACCATTGATTTAAGGGAATCCAAACAAAGAAAGCAATTGGAATAATTCACATGTCTACAATACCGTGGTTGGAACAATTCACAATTATTTGTGAATTGTTCCAGAGCCTCGGTTTCGCTATCGAAACGTCGTCAAAAGTTTTCACCTCTTAAGTGTGGGTTATGAATGAATCTGAAATCAGGCCTCTAAATTTGAGCTGTTTCGCCGTTTCTCGAGGTAGTAAACCCCACTGAGGGCGAAACGTTTTGTGCGCGGGCGAAACGTTTCGCGGCTTTGTGTGTTTTTTTTATTCTCGCCATCTACCAAGGAAGTAGATATAGGCTAGTGAGTTCTAGCTATCTGTCTACTAGGAAGATAATGGTATTTAGCACAATCTTCTGCTTAGACAACTGACGGAGTGAGAGAGGAAGGCATGCATATCCAAGGGGCTTGAGCACCAAGCAGGCATGTGTTGAGTACACGGGCGTACATGGTCGAGATTTTGACGCTGAAGCTGAAGTTTATTGTGCGCCTCGTATCCATCCTGTGCATGGTACCGGATAGTTTATTGAGCACTATTACGGAGTACTGTATTAAAATTATATAAATGTTTTATGGCTCCGATATTATTCTGAATCTGGACGAGTTTTATTCCTGTCAGGCAGAGTGGCCAGAAGAGATGTGTGTTCAGTACGAGAGAGGCGGTGACAGGGAGAAGTCATCACGTTTGACTTTGGTTAAGTAAGTGGGGAATGATTTCGGGGAATTTAGGCAATATGTAATTTTGTTTGTGTTTATAAGTTGTATATTAGTTAATATACAGATATATTTTTTTATAGGTGAGTTTTGTGACCCGAGAGCTGCTGTGTTTTTCAGTGTAATTTAAATGCCCCTAGACAGCACATTGAGCAGACATTTAGGAGCCAGGGCCTTTTATTTAAATTACGATAACGAAGTCGTAATATGCACCCTATGTCCATGCTGTGGACGGTAGTGGCTAGTTTACTGTGCACACCATAGCCACCCTATGGACGGTAGTGTCTAGTTTACTGTGCACACCATAGTCACCCTATGGACGGTAGTGTCTAGTTTACTGTGCACACCATAGTCACCCTATGGACGGTAGTGGCTAGTTTACTGTGCACACCATAGTCACCCTATGGACGGTAGTGGCTAGTTTACTGTGCACACCATAGTCACCCTATGGACGGTAGTGGCTAGTTTACTGTGCGCACCATAGTCACCCTATGGACGGTAGTGGAAGAGCACATGGATAAGGTGTAACAAAATACATCTGGATTTATATCCTAAATTGTTTTAACTTTTACAAGCAAATTGATGATATTTGCTTAATACATCCAGTGTCTTATTTTCGTTACTAAGATATCTTGACATGTCACATAGGCTATTTTACTGTCCATCTCTATATCCCTCAATAAGAGGACAGTGAAGTATATAATGTTTAAGAAAGTAACCATAAGACTGACCACATATTTTGTATCTAGTTTGATCATGTGTGTGTCTGCCAAACTGCCAGAAGTACATGCCTAGGTCTGGCCACTACAATATTATCTTTATTTTCTACAAGTAATGTACAAGGTATACAGGCCTAGCTGACATCAGTGACATACTACTTAGAAAGCCGCTTGTTATGCAGAGCATTTCGGGCAAATTAGGTCAGTTTTGTCCCAGGATGCTACCCACACCAGTCTACTAACTCCCAGGTACCCATTTTATGCTGATGGGTGAACATAGACAACCGGCGTAAAGAAACACGCCCAATGTTTCTACCCTCGCTGGGAATCGAACCCAGACCCTCGCCGTGTGAAGCTTTAGCCACCAGGCCACGGGGCACAGTCTGTTTACATTGTAAGGTGTTCCGTAGACATGTTTATCTACATTCATGTTATAAGTGATAGATCTACTCCGGCCTTCTAACTGCATTCCTATAACATTCACTTTCATTATTTAATTCTCTCTTAATAGTATTCCTATTGCTAGATACAGATATACCAAAGTACTAATGGAGTATTGTCTACTATTTCAGAAGGTTGAGGCAAGGATAGTAAAGTAGAAGGCTCTCTCCTCACCTTCGACTCTACGGCATGCTAGATGGAAGTGAAAGCAATTCGCATTTGGGATTTGACGTGCTGTTGGAGTGTGACCCCGTTAGGAAGTTAGGAAGCCAGTTATACTGACTTGCATTTTGGAGGCGAAAAGTTGGTAAGACTGTTCTTTTGAAAGCCTGGTCTACCCGAAGTCAATCTGGAGTAGTCGAGCTCTGGGAGTCAGTGCCCCCGAGATCCGGTCCCAGACCAGACCTCTGGATGAATCTGTGGATGATACTCATCCTTGACTCATCATGGGATTGTCTGAATATTTCTTGAAAATAGCTATAGAGCAAGTGATGGTGAATGTGTTTTTTCTTTGAATTACTGTTTTACACTATTGATTAAAATATTTATAGATGTTTCCCTTAATCTTGTTCATCATGGGTGGTTGAAGTTGTGGTTGGTGGTGGTAGTGGTGGTAGTTTGAGTGATAGTGGTGAAATGACGAGTGTGGTTGTGGCTGTGGTGGTGGTGGTAGAGACAGTAGTGGTTGTTGTGGTTGGCTAGAGATGGCGTCGCATTGGTAGTGAAGGTGATAGTAGTGGTAGGGCAGGTGGTGCAGCAACCACCATCTGTGGCAGGCTGCAGGAGCCTGGTAGCCAGCTGGTCGTGACTGCTGCATGACCTAGATTGTGGTGATTGTGGTGGGAGCAACCCTCACGACCAGGTGGTCTGGCCTGGGGCCACTAAAACCACCACCATCCCAACCTCCACAGGCACCACCACCACCACCATTACCACCACGACCACGACCACCACCACTACCACCACCACTACCACCACCACTACCACCACCACTATCACCATCCCAACCTCCAGGCACTATCAATACCTCCCATACGCTGCCACCACCCCCCCACACACTGTCAAACAACCCCTCTATGATTCCACCACCTTCACTATCACAACTGCTGGTACTGGTGGTGCTAGGTTCTGAAGTACCACTGTCAGGTGGCATCAGAATGCACCTTAAAATGAGAAATTTTAGCTACTTGTGTGTATATATATATATATATATATATATATATATATATATATATATATATATATATATATATATATATATATATATAATTAATAAAAGCCTGGGACTCGGGAGGTTTGACAAAACTTGTGTAAGCAGAGGTTTTACCTTTATGGAAAGACCTTCAACAAGCAATCAAAAGCTGGTCAGAGCGTCAACAAAAGACCTCTGTACCATGCTAAAAAAATAATACAAACAAACCCGCGTGAAAAGAAAGGGGGTACTAAATATTTCGACTTCAGGTTGAGGCCCTCTTCAGCAGTGTAAGATTTATTATGACTGCAGTAACTCATGTTTTTATTCTCTGTTGACCAGTGTGTATTATTGTGTTTGTGGACCAAATGACAAGTGTGTATTGTTTGTGGACCAACTGATCAGTGTGTATTGTTTGTGTACGAAATTCGGATGGATTTGCCGTAAAGAATTTTGCAAAGAAGAGGCTGGGTGTCTAAGATTTAAATGCCTTTCACTTTTACACTAGGTGAGTAAGGTGAGTAACGTTAGGTGCGTGAGATGAGTAACTGGGGGTGCGTGAGGTGAGTAACGGGATGTGCGTGAGGTGAGTAACGGGATGTGCGTGAGGTGAGTAAGGTGAGTAACGGGTGGTGAGTATGGCCTGCCTTGCGGGAATGAGTGTAAAAACTGGCACTCAGGCTAATGAGAGCAACTCTGGAGAAATGACACTTCGCTCAAACAAGGTCACATTTGCGAGGTGAAGGGAGTGTCACTCGCCAGTGTCACGCCAGGTACTGTCTTACAGATACTTCTGTCATTTCCCACGATTAGAGTAGCGACTCTTGAGTGCCTAGTGTTGAGCATGACACTTCTCACACTCAGAGCAGTGAGTACTATTGATGACCAGCACTTCTAACAAACCAAATTACTCTGATGCTCCTGGTGGTCAGAAGTTGAGGGACCATAGAAGCTGTCTACTAAATGTGCCAGTGGAATAAGACTTTCACCTTCAGATCTAAATGCGATATTTGTCTACACAACTGGCTCGTTCAGTAAGCATTCTCTCTCTCACTCGACAATACCGGGTTTTAAAGGCTACAGATTCGGAACATTTTCTTGTAGAAGCATACCCATGGGCGCCGGTCCTGTCTCTAGTCTGCTCAGTGTGTCAGAAGCTCCAGTTTCAAAGGGTTCTTGGGCGTCCTCAGGCACTAAAGGTGGGGAGTGCGCGACGAAGCATTCACAGAAATCTGGCGAATGCCGGTCTTTTATCTCTAGCCTGGATGGTGCACCGGGCACCTTGGCTGGGGAGGGAAAGTTGGACAGCCTCCCAGAGGAAGCCGTCTGACAGCCGCTCGAAGAACTTTAGTTCCCAGGCCTCTAAAGTGGCTCCTTCCTCTTGAGAGAGAGAGAGAAAAAAAAAAAAAAACTGCTTCCCGGAGGACCTTAATTTTGGTGTTTTAGACGACTGTCTGCAGGCTGTCTACAAGGGCCAGGCCGCAAAGATCAAAACGGGCAGACTCTGTTGGTAGCGTCGGAACATTAGGATCCATATTAATGATAGTGTCCTCTTTCGGGACTATGGCTTGTCAGTTCTATGTTTACCCGAGACGAAACTTCGAACAATGGAATTGTCCCTGGGTCCCAGGTATGTTTTTGATGGCTCTGCGTCCCCGCCTGGTGCTGTTGCCAAGGAGAGTGAGAGTATCCTGGTCCGTGTTGCTGGTAGTCACAGATTCGACTGCTCTCTACCCTGCAAGCTGGGCCAAACCAGGCGAGGCTGCAGGAGGAACTGACGGTATGCTCTTTGTACCTCTCTCCAAATTGGGATTTTAGACCTATCTTCAAATTGGGTTTTTGAGTAATAATTTACGTATTTTGAGCTCTTCTGGATGATTTGGACGCCCACCATCTTGAATGCGATGTGGGTACTGTCTCTGGCATGAGAGATGTTCTTTTGGAGTCCTTGCTGACTCCTGGAAGCATGTCAACATCTATACATGGATTTCCGACGTATGGTAATGCTCATACGAATGCCTTTTCGGACATGCACCTCTATTCGTTCCCGTTCTGTATATTTGGACTTCAGATGGGTTTTTTCCTCCCGAACTTAAAAGGTAGCGATCATTATCCACTCCTGGAGTCGGCAAGATCCTTCCCTCCGGCCTGCCATCTGTGGTGGAACCTGGAGAATGAGGACTGGCTTTTTTTTAAGCTTGGTCACAGATCTCTTCTGACCTTGATTTTCGGGATGTACAAAGGGGCTTATTGATCACTTCGTTAGTGTTGAGCGACGGCTCTGGAATAGTCTCTTTGAAGCGAGTCTGCTAACTGAGGATCAGACACATCTCACCCATAGTCAACTGTTCACAGGTGCTAGTGTCCCTCTGTGTAGCTTGTGACATGCAACTGACCATGGGACATACATTAATAGTTTGGCCACGGCTTATGCTTTACCACCGTCGTCATTGTTTTATAGTTAACGAGGTGCCTGTAGGGACCTCGGGAGAATTTTTACGAATGTCTTTTTACATTAATAGTTCAATGTTTTTTTATAATTGATATTCATTATTTTAACTTATGATAGTTATTTGTGTTCAGTGTTGATTCTGTTTAATTCATCCTTGTTTTTATTTTCTTTAATATGTTTTTATATGGCTGTGAGCGGCGGTAATCTACGTGGTCAAAATACTCCGTAAATGTCACAGCTTCTTAAAAAACCACAGAGTATTATTGTCTGGCAATTCTAATATTATATTTTTCTAGTTTAGTGCCTGCACACTGAAGGATGGGTGAGGATGATAGTCCTGGAGGTTGGGGAAATGCAGTGCCTGCACTCTGAAGGATGGGTGGGTGATGTAGCAGTCCTGGAGGTGGGAGGTACAGTGCCTGCACTCTGTAGGATGTGTGGGTGATAAATGTTACGCCTTGTACTGGGCTTTATCAAGCATGTTACGCTCCGTGTAGAGCTTTACTAAGCAGTTATTAGATAAAGCTGTAGTCACAAAGCGAATTGTCGTCCCAGTAAGAGCTTATTCTGTAAGGTGTGTTTTCCTAGTCTTACAATCTCTGGCCAGAAGCTCTTGTTCTCTCACACCACTGGTTTTGGGGTCCTTCGGGGTCTTACCTAAACACACTTGTCTTGGGTCCGTTATGTGACTCATTCTATGGTCACCTCTGTGGCCCTGTGTACGAGCTCATTAATATGTAACCTCCGTCTTTGCAACCTTCTGTGACTCCTGTTTGTAAAGGTAATTGCTCCCTCTTTCTGCATCCTCCGTCTGTGACTGTGTAACTGTTGTCTGTTGGTGTATCCTCTTCTATGTGAAAGGGAGAGTGTTGAACACTCTTTCGGGCACTTGAACTCTTCGAACCCTTTCTGGCACCATGTGTGACCCGTGTTTTTTGTCGTTTATAGTCTTTTCTTTGACACAGTTGGTGACCTAGAGCGTGAACTCTTCTGTGACCTTACTTATGACAGATGAAAGTAGATCCAGTTTGCTGTCACACAGTCGTAGAGACAGATAAACGGAAGAGAGGAAGAAATGGGTAAAGGGAGGGAGGGAGATAAAGGGAGAGAGAGAGAGAGAGAGAGAGAGAGAGAGAGGAATTAACGAAAGAGTGTCACCGAAGCAGGGTGACCCAAAACTCCCCACACACTCAACATTTCCCAAAATCTCTCTCTCTTCTCTACACTTCTCTCTTCTCCAAGTGCATAAACATTTATTATAACCTACTTTTCACATACAACCTTTATTTTACTCCACATAATCCTTGAATTTATACATTTATATTCCTTCTTTACCTGCCATAACTGATTATTCAACATTATTGCCACTCCTTCTTTAGCTCTAACTCTATTTGAAACCCCTGACCTTATCCCATTTATTTCTCCCCACTGAAACTCTCCTACCCCCTTCAGCTTTGTCTCACTTAAAGCCAGGACATCCAGCTTCTTTTCATTCATAACATCTACAATCATCTCTTTCTTATCATTCGCACAACATCCACGCACATTCAAACATCCCACTTTGACGGTTTTCTTCTTTTTCTTTTTAGTAAATCTATACAGGAAAAGGGGTTACTAGCCCATTGTTCCCGGCATTTTATTTGACTTTTACAACACGCATGGCTTACGGAGGAAAGATTCTTATTCCACTTCCCCATGGATATGAAAGGAAAGGCAATAAGAACAAGAACTATTAAGATAAAATCAAAGAAAACTCAGATGAGTGTGTATACATAAACGTGTACATGTATGTGTAGTGTGACCTAAGTGTAAGTAGAAGTAGCAAGATGTACCTGAAATCTTGCATGTTTATGAGACAGAAAAAAGACACCAGCAATCCTACCATCAAGTAAAACAAATACAGGCTTTCGTTTTACACTCGCTTGGCAAGACGGTAGTACCTCCCTGGGCGGTTGCTGTCTACCAACCTACTACCTTCATATATATGTATATGTGTATGTATATATATATATATATATATATATATATATATACATACATACAGAGATGATTGCCGATGTTATGAATGAAAAGAAGTTGGATGTCCTGGCCCTAAGCGAAACAAAGCTGAAGGGGTAGGCGAGTTTCAGTGGGGAGAAATAAATGGGATTAAGTCAGGAGTATCTGAGAGAGTTAGAGCTAAGGAAGGGGTAGCAATAATGTTGAAGGATCATGGATGGAAGGAAAAGAGGGAATATAAATGTGTAAATTCAAGGATTATGTGGATTAAAATAAGGGTCGGATGCGAAAAGTGGGTCATAATAAGCGTGTATGCACCTGGAGAAGAGAGGAGTGTAGAGGAGAGAGAGAGATTTTGGGAGATGTTAAGCGAATGTATAGGAACCTTTGAACCAAATGAGAGAGTAATTGTGGTAGGGGACCTAAATGCTAAAGTGGGAGAAACATGCAGAGACGGTCATGTAGGTAAGTTTGGGGTGCCAGGTGTAAATGAAATGGGAGCCCTTTGATTGAACTTTGTATAGAAAGGGGTTTAGTTATAGGTAATACATATTTTAAGAAAAAGAGGATAAATAAGTATACAAGATATGCGTAATGACAGTAGTTTGTTGGACTATGTATTGGTAGAAAAAAAGACTGTTGAGTAGACTTCAGGATGTACATGTTTATAGAGGGGCCACGGATATATCAGATCACTTTTTAGTTATAGCTACAGTGGGAGTAAAAGGTAGATGGGATACAAGGAAAATAGAAGCAGTAAGTAAGAGAGAGGTGAAGGTTTATAAACTAAAAGAGGAGGCAGTTAGGGTAAGATATAAACAACTATTGGAGGATAGATGGGCTAGTGAGAGTGTAGGCAATGGGGTCGAAGATGTATGGGGTAGATTTAAAAATGTAATGTTAGAGTGTTCAGCAGAAGTTTGTCGTTACATTCGAGTGGGTGAAGGAGGGAAGAAGAGCGATTGGTGGAATGATGATGTAAAGAGAGTAGTAAGGGATAAAAAGTTAGCATATGAGAGGTTTTTACAAAGTAGAAGTGATGCAAGGAGGGAAGAGTATATGGAGAGGAAAAGAGAGGTTAAGAGAGTGGTGAAGCAATGTAAAAAGAGAGCAAATGAGAGAGTGGGTGAGATGTTATCAACAAATTTTGTTGAAAATAAGAAAAAGTTTTGGAGTTAGATTAATAAGTTGAGGAAGCCTAGGGAACAAATGGATTTGACAGTTAAACATAGGAGAGGAGAGTTATTAAATGGAGAGTTAGAGGTATCAGGAAGATGGAGGGAATATTTTGAGGAGTTGTTAAATGTTGATGAAGACAGGGAAGCTGTGATTTCGTGTATAGGGCAAGGAGGAATAACATCTTGTAGGAGTGAGGAAGAGCCAGTTGTGAGTGTGGGGGAAGTTCGTGAGGCAGTGGGTAGAATGAAAGGGGGTAAGGCAGCTGGGATTGATGGAATAAAGATAGAAATGTTAAAAGCAGGTGGGGATATAGTTTTGGAGTGGTTGGTGCTATTATTTAATAAATGTATGGAAGAGGGTAAGGTACCTAGGGATTGGGGGAGAGCGTGTATTGTTCCTTTGTATAAAGGCAAAGGGGACAAAAGAGAGTGCAAAAATTATAGGGGAATAAGTCTGTTGAGTGTACCTGGTAAAGTGTATGGTAGAGTTATTATTGAAAGAAATAAGAGTAAGACAGAAAGCAGGATAGCAGATGAACAAGGGGGCTTTAGGAAAGGTAGGGGGTGTGTAGACCAGTGTTTACAGTGAAACATATAGGTGAACAGTATTTGGATAAGGGTAAAGAGGTTTTTGTGGCATTTATGGATTTGGAAAAGGCGTATGATAGGGTGGATAGGGGGGCAATGTGGCAGATGTTGAAGGTGTATGGAATAGGAGGTAGGTTACTGAAAGCAGTGAAGAGTTTTTATGAGGATAGTGAGGCTCAGGTTAGAGTGTGTATGAGGGAGGGGGACTATTTCCCAGTAAAAGTGGGCCTTAGACAAGGATGTGTGATGTCATTGTGGTTGTTCAATATATTTATAGATGGGGTTGTAAGAGAAGTGAATGCGAGGGTCTTGGCAAGAGGTGTGGGGTTAAAAGATAAAGAATTAAATACAAAGTGGGAGTTGTCACAGTTGCTTTTTGCTGATGACACTGTGCTTTTGGGAGATTCTGAAGAGAAGTTGCAGAGGTTGGTGGATGAATTTGGTAGGGTGTGTAAAAGAAGAAAATTGAAAGTGAATATAGGAAAGAGTAAGGTGATGAGGATAACAAAAAGATTAGGTGACGAAAGATTGGATATCAGATTGGAGGGAGAGAGTATGGAGGAGGTGAATGTATTCAGATATTTGGGAGTGGACATGTCAGCAGATGGGTCTATGAAGGATGAGGCGAATCATAGAATTGATGAGGGGAAAAGGGTGAGTGGAGCACTTCGGAGTCTGTGAAGACAAAGAACTTTGTTCATGGAAGTAAAGAGGGGAATGTATGAGAGTATAGTTATACCAACACTCTTATATGGGTGTGAAGCATGGGTGATGAATGTTGCAACGAGGAGAAGGCTGGAGGCAGTGGAGATGTCATGTCTGAGGTCAATGTGTGGTGTGAATATAATGCAGAGAATTCGGAGTTTGGAAATTAGGAGGAGGTGCGGGATTACCAAAATTATTATCCAGAGAGCTGAGGAGGGGTTGTTGAGGTGGTTCGGACATGTAGAGAGAATGGAACGAGACAGAATGACTTCGAGAGTGTATAAATCTGTAGTGGAGGGAAGGCGGGGTAAGGGTCGGCCTAGGAAAGGTTGGAGGGAGGGGGTAAAGGGGGTTTTGTGTGCGAGGGGCTTCGACTTCCAGCAAGCATGTGTGAGCGTATTTGATAGGGGTGAATGGAGACAAATGGTTTTGAATACTTGACGTGCTGTTGGAGTGTGAGCAAAGTAACATTTATGAAGGGATTCAGGGAAACCGGCAGGCCGGACTTGAGTCCTGGAGATGGGAAGTACAGTGTCTGCACTCTGAAAGAGGGATGTAAATGTTGCAGTTTTATAACTGTAGTGTAAAGCACCCTCTGGCAAGGACAGTGATGGAGTGAATGATGATGAAAGTTTTTCTTTTTCGGGCCACCCTGCCTTGGTGGAAACGGCCGATGTGTTAAAAAATATTAATATATATATATATATATATATATATATATATATATATATATATATATATATATATATATATATATGTACAGGTAAAACTGATCAATTAGCAAGAACTCGTTTAAAATTAAGTACTTTCTAAAATTTTCTCTATACGTTTGAAAATATATTTCTTTTTCATTTATGTTAATGTAAAAATTAATAATTTTGTACCAAAAGAACCTTAGAAAACTTATCTAACCTTATTATAACAAGTGTAATTTAATTTAGCCTAATCCAAATAAATATATTTTAGATAAGTTTACAATAATTTAATAATAAACAATCACAATGAAATATTTTTTTCGTTAGGCTCAGAATGATTTTTGCGAAATTATTGCATACACAAATTTTCGCTTGCCTTATTCGGCAAGAAGAGCGTTGAAGGAGTCGAACCCATGCTGCTTTGGCCTGCCTCATGGTGAGCGAAAACACGCTCTAGTCCACGGAACCACACTGGAATTTTACTTTATTAGCTATTTTAGGAATTAAAGCATTTTTGACTGGTGATGTAAACGTGAAATGGCCTTAAATGACCCACGTGTAGTCGATAGGCTTCAAATCCAACTAAACCTTCCTGTGGTGGGTCTGGTGACGCGGGTGCGTAATAGCCTCTCAGTGATAATTATTTGAAAGATCGCTGCAAGAAGTGCAACTTATAACGTTTAGTCTTTCTGATGATAAATGTGAATGTTATGCCAGCAGATAAGACTGACACCAGTCTCACGAAAAAAAACGTAACTTTTGCAAAATCATTTTCTTATTATGATATGCGCGCACGATCGTGTGTGTAAGAGGTTATTATTAACCTTGGGTAATACTGGTGACGTAGAGAGACTGGGTGTGTGTTAGCTACCATTTGTCAAAGGCACTTGTAGAAAAACCTATTGTGTGTGTGTGTGTGTGTGTGTGTGTGTGTGTGTGTGTGTGTACATGTAACAAAACATGGACTACTTTCTCTACTCGGAAGAATTAAAAAGAGAATGTAGTTGTGAGAGATTGAAGTCATCTGAGTTAATTAATGAGGGATGGTAAAACTGTGTGCAGTAGTAATATATATATATATATATATATATATATATATATATATATATATATATATATATATATATATATATATATATATATATATTATTATATATAGCCTGCAGTTTACTTGAGTCACTGTAGTCACTTCTGGAGGTCACCTCCTCGTAACCCTGTCCCAGATCAGACCCCCTAGTTGCTGGCCTGGAGGATCAAGCTGTTAGTGCTCGCATTCCAAAGTATGTACCACAACCCGGCAGATTACAAACTGTTTTGTTGAGGAATTTGTCAAGTTCTCTCTTGAGAACAGCTAGGGGTGTGTTGGTAACCAACTTTATACAAGAAGGGAAGGTGTTGAAAAGTCGTGGTACCTTAACACTTCATGAGTTTTCTCTCATATTATAACATGTGTCGGTGTGTACTCACCTAATTGTGGGTGCAAGGGTCCTGTGTGTGTGTGTACTCACCTAGTTGTACTCACCTAGTTGTGGTTGCAGGGATCGAGTCATAGCTCCTGGTCCCGCCTCTTCATTGATCGCTACTGGGTCACTCTCCCTGCTCCATGAGCTTTATCATACCTCTTCTTAAAGTGTGTGTGTTTGCGTGTGTGTGTGTATGTGTGTGTGTACTCACCTATATGTGGTTGCAGGGGTTGATTCATAGCTCCTGGCCCAGCCTCTTCACTTGTCGATACTAATTCATTCTCTCCCAGCTCCATGAGCTTTATCATACCTCTTCTTAGAGCTATGTATGGAACTTGGTTCCACTACTTCACTCTCCAGATTATTCCACTTCCTGACAACTCTAAGGCTAAATAAATACTTCCTAACATCCCTATGACTCATCTGGGTTTTCAGCTTCCAATCGTGGCCCCTTGTTCCTGTATCCCATCTCTGAAACATTCGATCATTTTCCACCTTGTCAATTCCTCTCAGTATTTTATACGTTGTTATCATGTCCCCACTATACTCTAGTGTCATCAGGTTGAGTTCCCTTAACCTCTCCTCATAAGACATACCTCTCAGTTCCGGGACTAAACGTGTTGCAAATTTTTGCACTACTCATGGCTGAAGTAGCGCCTTGATCTTGGAACTAAAGGGACCAGGGTTCGAACCCTGGGAAAATTTTAACGATGATCACGCGTGTTTTTCTTACACCTGTATCCTCCTGTTCACATAGCAGTAAATAGCTACAGGGATGCTATCTAATTGTTATGGGGATCATCCTGGGGAAGGTGATCAAAGGACCCAATGGAAAGATTGAGATCAGATGGAACACTAAAAAGAAACTCAAAGAATGTGAAACAAACACAATCTCGGTGATGAAATTATGCCTAGGCTATTTTACGATGTACATTTACAAAGTGTTATGCCCTGTCCGTGTCCGTGTTAAAATTATGCCTTAGGCTACTTTATGATGTACATTTACAAAGGGTTATGCCCTGTCCGTGTCCGTGTTAAAATTATGCCTTAGGCTACTTTATGATGTACATTTACAAAGGGTTATGCCCTGTCCGTGTTCGTGTTAAAATTATGCCTAGGCTATTTTACGATGTACATTTACAAAGTGTTATGCCCTGTCCGTTCTTCATGGAGAGTGTTCGACTCGTAACTAAAAGAAGCCAGGTTCGATTCCCGGAACGACCAATATATAAATAAGCAAGTCGTCCTGCATGTACTGCTCATGTTTACCTAGCAGTAAATAGGTACCTGAGTGACAGTCAACTCTTATGGGTTGCAGCTTTGGGAAGGACCTAAATAACACCAACGGAAATAAGACATATTAATTAATTGGCTTTCATGGGTTGTGTTGGCAACCCTCCGGACACATTAATTAACACTAAGAAATGTATGATTTCTTCACATATATCTTTCTCGTCTACGTCCGTCTTTTCATTTCTTTCTGGATAATTTCGTTTTATAACACATAAATAAGCAGCAATTATTATGAAGCTGTAACTAAACCTAATGTATTTTTTATTTTTATTAAGCAGACTGATACTGTTGGTTAGTCAAGTGTGAAGAAGTACCAGTGGGTGAGACAGCCTTCCAACCACTACCCGTTGGAAAGTTATTTTTCTCCTTAGCAGTTTGTATCTGTGTAAGGTGAGCTCCTTGTAGGAGGCCGCCCCGGTGAGTCTTGTTAACTTCCTGTCATTGAACACAAGGCACTGGGTGGGCCACGCTGATAAATTACTGCCCATCTAAATGGCCGAGTTGCCCATTTATTTATGGCGTGATTATTATTAGTTTAGTTCATGGGAGTAATGAATAATAATGATAGAATGCACGGGAAACATGCTGTGCTAGGAAAACTTTGTGACATTATTTAAATATTAAAAGAAATTTCTGTTAATTTATGTGAGGAAAAATTGTCTGACCCGAACTGAAATGGTGTACGGTATTAAATCCATTCATGTTTTCAATCACAAAATACATTTTGTAGTTATTGTTTCTCTGAATCAAACAGAAAAAGAGCCGAGCATCCTATTAAGACAATTCTATATAGTATTACCCTCCAGTGAAATGTGTTTAGATAAGCTTGCACAGACCTTACTCATTTCATTAGCAACACTGGTGTTAAAAGTCTATTACAATGGTGCGCCTTCCACAGGCACTTTACAAAGTTCGTTACCATCACCAGTCTTAAAAATCGTCTACACCGGAACGCCATCATTAACCTCCAGGTGTTCAGTTGTCAGTCGTCAAGAAGATTAATGACACCATGAAAATCTATGTTATTTTCCAGGTTGTTCTTGGTTGTTTTAGAGCCTGTAATTGCAATATTTTAATTTTCAGTGACCTATTTAGGCAGATGGTGGTGGTTTATTCGTCAGCAAACCAAAGTGTCTCCCGACACAGGTCTTGTTCAAATGACTCGTTATGAACCATCCACTGGTCGACCCAAGCTTGGTTCCTCACATCATTTAATATAACAAGGGATTGCCACGTAGTAGTTTATCCTAAGATAAGTATAAAGGCAATGGATATCACCAGAAATGTGAAAATTATTATTATTAGTAGTAGTAGTAGTAGTATTAGTATTAGTATTATTATTATGTGAGTAAATTACTTGCAGGAGGCAGGTGAGGTAAGTGGGACTTAAATCACAGTAGGTCACTGAACTGCAACTCCTACGATTCCCACTTCTTCACCACTCACAAAAAGCTAGACCTGACATTAAATTAATTATAATATTAAAACCAGCTACTCTGGTAATTCAAATTATGTGGACTGTATATTATTGTGGTTTACTTGCTGGGTACACGAAATATTCATATTAACACTTACCATTTAATTACTGTAGATGGATCACACCATAACACCTGCCTAACACCTAGACCCTACACTGGCCAGCTGAGATTTAAATGCAAGGACTAATGGTGCACTTCCCTGTGAGTGATGTTCGCATCCCATTTTCTGCCATCCACACGTAATTTTTGAGGTCCCGCAAATTTCCTGTCTCAATTCTTCGGCAGGGGACATTAACATGGGTTCCTATTACAAATTCAGGCCGAAACACCCCAAATTGGCCTCGGAAAACGCCGAATTACATTGCACAATTAAGTCCAGTGCTCACTCATTAAATTCAATAAGGCGTCTCCTCCCCAGCGTCACTTTGCAGCTGTTCCCCCCTCACTCGAAATTTCTCGAAAGGGTCAAATCTGCATCACATTTTATCTCACAATTATTGTATTATTCAAATTTACCCATGCTGAATTTAGGAAAATCCAAAATTTTCCACAAGAAATATACGAAAATAACTGCAGATTTTGAAGTATAATGAACACTTCCTGTGTTTGAGTTAACCAATAGGAGACAAGTCTGGAATGTGAGGAGCTGAATACAGTATCTCGATCTCCTGATGTGATACTCTGAGATCAATTGAAGAGAATGCTGCATAACCCTAGTGGGTTTAGCACTTGGTTTTAATAATAATAATAATAATAATAATAATAATAATAATGATGATGATGATGATAATAATGAAGAGAATCTCAGAGATCGAAGTATACAGCTCCTCATAATTCGTGTTTACGTTTCCTTTAGGTTGACTCACATGTGTGAAATTAAGGACCCCAGCGGATATAAGTCACTCTGAATTTGGTTGGTTAATGGGGTTTAAAGCCTATCGACTACGCTAGGGATCATTAAGGCCGCACATAACCTATTCACCTATAATACCAATATTAATCCTTAATATAGGTATTATTACGCTGAGAGAAATACACCTCTCGGTGTATGTGTATCTAGTGCTGGCTTGACTGAGTTATCTTAAGGTAAATGTATGAATAATCTATACCTACAACATCTAAAAATCATCTGTAGATTTTTGGTTACTAATTCCTAAATGGCTATAACTATGACCATAATTTTTAAAGGGGTGGACCGGTAAGCCAGCGGAAGGCCTCGGTCAGATAACCAAAAGCTCCAACGGCGGGTCATCTGACTAAGACCCGCGTCAGGAAAATGTTTCCTGACGAACCTTACCTAACCTAACCTGTAGATTTCCTGAATAAAGCTTATCATGCCTTGATAAATGTGGTTAAGATAAGGTTTCATAATAATTACTTTAACCATTAATATCGAGTCCAGCTGCCAGCAGATGGAAAATCCGAGTGAAGGCCATAACTTTACGACTTCCGTTACACATTATACGTGAGGTCTCGTTACACCGTGTGTTAATGTGTGTAATTTCCTAGTTGAATCTGCAGGGGTTGAGACCTAGCTCGGCGTTATTAACTATTTATAACTGAAAGAGTAAAATGCGATGCTTTCAGTTTTATGTATTTGTTGTTTCCTCTATTTTGAAAGTTTTCAGTGACTGGAAGCACAATTTATTCTGTTGGGCCCCGTTCCAATAGCCTACCCATTTATAAAGAGATTATTTATTCGCTTAGGCACCGCTGTCATTAGTTTGAAACTGAGACATATTCTCTCTTGTCTTGATGGTGCTGAGACATTTTCTTTATCCATTTTCCCAGATCCTGTTATGATTTTATATTGTGTGTGTGTGTGTGTGTTAGTTACCATTTTGTCCTAGGCACATGTCGATTAGACACTAGGCCTGTTGTATATATGTGTGTGTGTGTAAGGAAACACTTCGAAATGTTTCTGCCCCACCGGGAATTGAACCCGGCCCCTCCGTGCGTGAAGCAAGAGCTTTACCCACTAGGCCACCGGGGGCTATATATATATGTGTGTGTGTGTGTGTGTGTGTGTGTGTGTGTGTGTGTGTGTGTGTGTGTGTGTGTGTGTGTGTGTGTGTGTGTGTGTGTGTGTGTGTGTGTGTGTGTGTGTGTGTGTGTGTATGCGAGTTTTCAAACTGATCAGCTGTTCCTTGAGTGTGTTCTCTAACTTAGCGCATGTGTACACGCGTATATGTGCGTGACTTGAATAGCCGTCTTTCCTGAATACGTCCAGGAGACTGTGTACGCTCCTGTTCGTCTCATGTGCAACAGAGGTATTTCCAAGTCATTACAAGACTTACCCGAGAAATTGCAGAACGAATCGAAGACCATATCACTGCCAACTTGAACTGGCTATAACATTAGAATTTATATAGGCTACATATTGTTATATACACTACCATACATTATAGTTTATATAGAGTACAGTTCACTAAAGTTTTAGTGATGTTTATGTAAACAAGTTTAATGTTATTTTGACAGGTTGTGCCCATATGATAATTTATCAACAAATTCTGAAACAAGCACACCACTGGGACATTCTTATTACATTTGTGGGATCATACAACACGTAGGGAAACTGAAGGCATTCAGACTCGATTCAAGGAACTGGAGCACAGGTCCAATTCCTTTGATCACGAGCCCTTCACCAGCATCAAGGAACCTCCCTTCAGGGGTAGCAGTGGGAGAGACCAACGTTGTGTCCCCGGGATATAACAGAGCTGGTCAAGACCACACTTGTGGGCCAATTATAAGCTTAAGATCGACTATGATAAATAAATATATACGTACCTGCAAATTCCCCTAAGCCTACTCATGTTGATATATTCAGTTGCAATATTCAGTTCAGATATAAAGTATTTGACATCTATTATGAAGATATTTATTACTAATCGCTATAATCATAACCATGATTTTGAAAGAGGTGGACCGGTAAGCCAGCGGAAGTCCTCGGTCAGATGACCAAAAGCTCCAGCTGTGGGTTCTGTTTTCTGACAAACCTAATATCTACCTACCATTAAATATATAAAGACCCGCATCAGGAAACACTTGTCCTATTTCCTGACAAACCTTACCTAACCTATCCTAAATAGGTTTTAATATTTGCTATGATCTTGAAAGCAGACATGATTTAGGAACACAAGTATAGAAAGTTACTAATTTTGCATGTCTGGTAATTTTCGTTATGGAGTTCAAGTCATTAAACATGGAAACTTACCTCAAGTTCTGCCGAGATTCACCTCATGAAACTCTCCGTAGAAACATGAACCACCGTGAACAACAATCCCACTTTCTAGAAAACTAGAGAAAGTTGAGCATGAGTCTGACGCCGCAAATCTCATACCATAAATAGCCTGAGCTTCCTGCAGGAGCACTAAGGAAAGTCTCTGCCTTAGGACCTGCACACAACGCTACCTGATTGACCAATTTTAATATAATGAAAGGAATAATAGTAACCATGAATCAATGCGTATCAATGGAGGGGGAACTTAACCGTTGAACCCCCCTCCTTCCATCACCTCCCAACCCCCCAACTGTAGGGGACCGCGTACGAAGGTAACCACACCAGGATATTACTAATTAATATCACCCCTCCTCCCCCTCCTTATCTCGACAAGCTCCACTACACTAAAGAATATATATTTTTAACATACACTGCCCGAACACACCAATCAAAATATTCTGGTTAGCTGTAGAGTAATGGTTTGAGAAAGTTAAAGAACTATGTGTTAGGCCTCAGACGCGGCCCCGGCCTCCAAAATGAGGACTGGAGGTTGCCAAGTGTTGCCTCAACACAACCTCTATGTCTCTTTAAAATACAGCTGTAGACATTCTTGTAACATTCTTAAACTAATATATGATTCGTAAGATGAGTGTAAACATTACACTAAGTATTAGTGCGGGACTTGGCACGATATGTGTGATGCTCAACATCAAAATGTTATTGGAAAACCACCCACACCTTGGTAGTGAGAGAGAGAGAGAGAGAGAGAGAGAGAGAGAGAGAGAGAGAGAGAGAGAGAGAGAGAGAGAGAGAGAGAGAGAGAGAGAGAGAGAGACAGAGACAGAGACAGAGAGAGAGAGAGGGAGGGAGGGAGAGAGACTGAATGTTTATTTTATGGTATGTGAAGGTAGGCAGGCCTAGCGAGGGTGCTGGCTGCTACCATTACTAACATACACTGATGCACCACTCTTGCCTACCACTGTTGACTTACACATTGTTGAAGTTAGGTTACTCATCCAGCGGGAACACTGCGCTCATTCTCTGCTTCTCCAGTAATACTGCAGTTGACCACAATGTTTATATTTCTTCCTGTGTTAAAGATAAGATTTTTTTTTCAGATTTTTAACCCCGAGGGGTTAGGCACCCAGGATAACCCGTCAGGAAACACTTGTCCTGTTTTTTGACGAACCTTACTTAACCTAACCAAGAAAGTCAGTTCATCATCAAGGTTTGTCTGTCTTATTTCCATCGTGATCCTTTAATCTTGTCCCCCAGGATGCCACCCACACCAGTCGACTAACACCCAGGTACCTACTTACTGCTAGGTGAACAGTGACAGCAGGTGTAAGGACACATGCCCAACGTTTCCACCTGGGAGGAGATTGAACCACAAACACTCAGTGTGTGAGGTGAGTGCGTTGCAAGTTCCTAGAAGAGTGCACCTGCATTCATCAAGTAAGTCTCATAACAAGGATCCTCATCTACTGAAGAGGCTCCTAGAAGGGGAGACTATTGAGGAAAATTAAGGCACAAGGAATATGAGAAATTTTTTCCTGGACAGAGGCGTGGTTGACAGATAGGCAGCAGAGAGTTTGCATAAATGGGGAGAAATTAGAGTCTACCTGGAGGGCATTCAGGGGATCGACGTCCCCGCGTCCCGGTCTATGACCAGGCCTCCCGGTGGATCAGAGCCTGATCAACGAGGCTGTTACTGCTGGCTGCACGTAGTCCAACGTACGAACCACAGCCCGGCTGATCTGGCACTGACTTTAGGTATCTGTCCAGCTCCCTCTTGAAGACAACCAGAGGTCTACTGGTAATGCCCCTTATGGCTGGTGGGAGGCTGTTGAACAGTCTTGGGCCCCGGACACTTATTGTTTTCTCTTAGTGTACTAGTGGCGCCAATACTCTTCACTGGAGGTACGTTGCACCGTCTGCCAAGTCTTTTGCTTTCGTATGGAGTGATTTTTGTGTGCATATTAGGGACCAGTCCCTCCAGAATCTTCCAGGTGTAGATTATGATATATCTCTCTCGCCTGCGCTCCAGTGAATATGTCTAGTGCTTCCAGGCGTTCCCAGTAGTTAAGGTGTTTGATGGAACTTATACGTGCAGTAAAGGTTCTCTGTACATTCTCTAGATCTGCAATTTCACCTGCCTTGAATGGGGATGTTAACGTACAGCAGTATTCCAGCCTAGAGAGAACAAGTTATTTAAAAAGGATCATCATTGGCTTGGCATCCCTTGTCTTGAATGTTCTCATTATCCATCCTATCAGTTTCCTCGCAGATGTAATAGTGGCATTGTTGTGGTCGTTGAAGGTGAGGTCTTTGGACATTACCGCACCCAGGTCTTTCACATTACTTTTCCGCTTTATTTGTGTGATTAGAATTTGTAGTATACTCAGTCCTAACTATTATTTCCTCCAGTTTTCCATAACGGAGTAGTTGGAATTTGTTTTCGTTGGACATCATATTGTTCTCTGTTGCCCATAGAAAACTTGCTTTATATCTTCTTGGAGATTTTCCATGTCCTCAGTGGATGACACTCTCATGCAGATCCTAGTATCATCTGCAAAGGATGACACAGTGCTGTGGTTTACATCTCTGTCTATGTCTGATATGAGAATGAGGAACAGGATAGGTGCGAGTACTGTGCCTTGTGGGACAGAGCTCTTCACTATGGCAGCATCCGATTTAACTCTGTTTACCAATACTCTTTGTGTTTGATTGGTTAGAAAGTTGAAGATCCATCTGCCTACTTTGCCAGTTATCCCTTTAGCACGCATTTTGTGTGCTATTACATGGTCGCACTTGTCAAAGGCTTTTGCAAAATCTGTGTATACTACATCTGCATTCTGTTTGTTTTCCAGTGCATCTAAGACCATATCATAGTGGTCTAGCAGTTGCGAGAGGCAGGAGCGACCTGCTCTGAAACCATGTTGCCTGGATTGTGCAATATTTGGGAGTCCAGGTGGTTTGCTATCTTGCTTCTTAGAACTCTTTCAAAGATTTTTATGATATGGGACGTTAAAGCTATTGGTCTATAGTTCTTAGCTACTGCTTTGCTGCCTCCTTTGTGGAGTAGGGCTATATCCGTTGTTTTTAGTGACTGTGGAATCTCACCTGTGTCTAAGCTCCTTCTCCATAGTATACTTAGGGCCCGTGCGAGGGGTCTCTTGCAGTTCTTAATGAACACAGAGTTCCACGAGTCTGGGCCTGGGGCTGAGTGCATCGGCATGTCGTCGATGGCTTTCTCAAAGTCTAGAGGAGTTAGGGTCATGTCAGAAATTTTGCATACATTGGCAGGGTTTTGAGGCTCATTCATGAAAAAATTGTTTGGGTTGTCTATCTTTAGACTGATTAGTGGTTCACTGAACACAGAGTCATATTGAGATTTCAGTATCTCACTCATTTCTTTGTCGTCATCTGTGTAAGATCCGTCTTGTCTGAGCAGGGGACCTATACTAGAAGTGGTTTTTGCTATATTTTTTGCATATGAAAATAAATATTTCGATTTTTTTTCAATTTCACTAATCGCTTTTAGCTCGTCTTGTATCTCCTGGATCCTGTATGAGTACTTTAACTTTAGCTCAATATTTTCCACTTCTCTGGTTAGTGCTTCCTTCCGTGAATCAGACAGTCCAGCATTCTTGAGAAGCTCAGTGATTCTTCGTCTTCTCCTGTAGAGGGAGCGTCTCTCTCCAGTTTACTTCTTCTCTTCTTTTTTCTTAGAGGAATATGCCTTGAACATACTTCAGCTACCAGGAGGTTGATCTTTTCAAGGCACTGGTTAGGGTCCATGTAATTCAAGATATCTTCCCAACATGTTTCATTTAGGGCATAGTTTACCAGATCCCAGTTGTTGTTCTTCAACTCAATATATTCCTGGTTAGGCCTTATCTAGATTATGCTGCACAGTTTTGGTCACCGTATTACAGAATGGATATAAATGCTCTGGAAAATGTACAAAGGAGGATGACTAAGTTGATCCCATGTATCAGAAATCTTCCCTATGAGGATAGACTGAGGGCCCTGAACCTGCACTCTCTAGAAAGGCGTAGAATTAGGTGGGATATGATTGAGGTGTATAAATGGAAAACAGGAATAAATAAAGGAGATGTAAATAGCCTACTAAAAATATCTAGCCAAGACAGGACTCGCAACATTGGTTTTAAGTTGGAGAAATTCAGATTCATTAAGGATATAGGAAAGCACTGGTTTGGTAATAGAGTTGTGGATGAGTGGAACAAACTCCCGAGTACCGTCATAGAAGCTAAAACGTTTGTAGTTTTGAAAATAGGTTAGATAAATTCATGAGTGGGTGTTGGTGGGTGTGAGTTGGACCTGACTAGCTTGTGCTACTAGGTCTGATGCCGTGCTCCTTCCTTAAGTGAATGTGACCTGGACCTGACTAGGTTGGGTCATTCCTTTAAGCCGGTAGGAAACTTGGACCTGCTTTGCATGGGCCAGTAGGTCTGCTTCAGTGTTCCTTCTTTCTTATGTTCTTATCTTCTTAAGTAGTGAAACCACTCCTGTAAATTTTGACACACTCCTCAACAGTGAATCTGAGGAGGCGACCAAGGTTCCCATTATGTAACATTAGAATAGTTATAACCAAATGTTGCATCGTCAGTACTTAACAGGAACCATAACAGTCATGCTCGACAACAACCACCCCGGTATTGATATTATTTCTAGTGAAGGTTGTCAGAAAATATGCATGGGTGAGACTTGAGAGAATTTGGTGGTTCGTACGTTATAATGCATGCGGCCAGCAGTAACAACCTGATTGATCAGGCCTTGATCCACAGGAATCCACTGTTCTGCTCCTCTCCTACTGTTCTCCTGCCCCCATCCTACTGTTCTCCTGCTCCCCTCCTATTGTTCTCCTGCTCCCCATCCTACTGTTCTCCTGCTCCCCTCCTACTGTTCTCCTGCTCCCCTCCTACTGTTCTCCCACTCCCCCTCCTACTGTTCTCCCACTCACCCTCCTACTGTTCTCCAACTCCCCTCCTACTGTTCTCCCAATCCCTCTCCTACTGTTCTCCCTCCCTCCTGTTCTCCCTCCTCCTACTGTTCTCCCACTCCCCCTCCTACTGTTCTCCCACTCCCTCTCCTACTGTTCTCCCACTCCCTCTCCTGTTCTCCCACTCCCCTCCTACTGTTCTCCCACTCCCTCTCCTACTGTTCTCCCACTCCCTCTCCTACTGTTCTCCCACTCCCTCTCCTACTGTTCTCCCACTCCCTCTCCTACTGTTCTCCCACTCCCTCCTACTGTTCTCCCACTCCCCTCCTACTGTTCTCCCCCTCTCCTGTTCTCCCCTCCTCTACTGTTCTCCCACTCCATCTCCTACTGTTCTCTCACTCCCTCTCCTACTGTTCTCCAACTCACCCTCCTACTGTTCTCCCACTCCCTCTCCTACTGTTCTCCCACTCCCTCTCCTACTGTTCTCCAACTCCCCTCCTACTGTTCTCCCACTCCCTCCTACTGTTCTCCCTCCCTCCTACTGCTCCCTCCTCCTACTGTTCTCCCACTCCCCTCCTACTGTTCTCCCACTCTCCTCCTACTGTTCTCCAACTCACCCTCCTACTGTTCTCCCACTCCCTCTCCTACTGTTCTCCCACTCCCTCTCCTACTGTTCTCCCACTCCCCTCCTACTGTTCTCCCACTCCCCTCCTACTGTTCTCCCACTCCCTCCTACTGTTCTCCCACTCCCCTCCTACTGTTCTCCCACTCCCTCTCCTACTGTTCTCCAACTCCCCTCCTACTGTTCTCCCACTCCCCTCCTACTGTTCTCCACTCCCCTCCTACTGTTCTCCCACTCCCTCTCCTACTGTTCTCCCACTCACCCTCCCCACTGTTCTCCCACTCCCTCTCCCACTGTTCTCCACTCACCCTCCTACTGTTCTCCCACTCCCCTCCTACTGTTCTCCCACTCCCCTCCTACTGTTCTCCACTCCCCTCCTACTGTTCTCCCACCTCCCTCTCCTACTGTTCTCCCACTCCCCTCCTACTGTTCTCCCACTCCCCTCCTACTGTTCTCCACTCCCCTCCTACTGTTCTCCCACTCCCTCCTACTGTTCTCCCACTCCCTCCTACTGTTCTCCACTCCCTCTCCTACTGTTCTCCCACTCCCTCCTACTGTTCTCCCACTCCCCTCCTACTGTTCTCCCACTCCCCTCCTACTGTTCTCCCACTCCCTCTCCTACTGTTCTCCCACTCCCTCTCCTACTGTTCTCCCACTCCCTCTCCTATTGTTCTCCCACTCCCCTCCTACTGTTCTCCCTCCCCTCCTACTGTTCTCCCACTCCCCTCCTGTTCTCCCACTCCCCTCCTACTGTTCTCCCACTCCCTCCTATTGTTCTCCCATCCCCTCCTATTGTTCTCCCACTCCCCTCCTAGTTCTCACTCCCCTCTTTGTTCTCCCATCTGCCTATTGTTCTCCATCCTCTCCTATTGTTCTCCATCCTTCCTATGTTCTCCCACCTCTCCTTGAGGAAATTCCTTGACCCCAGTGAAGGCTCTTGATTCACGGAATTGGAACTACTCGTTACTTCCATAGATTAAACCCGATTTCCTCCAATTTCCTATTCTCCAGTAGCTGTAGATCCTCTGCGGTTTAGCGCTTCCCCATACAACAATAATAATAATAATAGTAATAATGGAAATAATAATAATAATAATAATAATAATAATAATAATAATAATAATAATAATAATAATAATAATAATAATAATAATAATAATAATAATAATAATAATAATAATAATAATAATAATAATAACAATTATCCAATCTCTGCTTTTTCCTCCAAGTCTCCCTCCCTCCTTCCCTCTCTCTCTCTCTCTCCCTTCCTCCCCCTCTCTTCCTCACCTGTAGACAGGTGAGGTTAATTAAGCACTTTAATTCTGCGTTACATGTGGAGAAAATCCCCACGTGGAAGCAGGTCCTGCCTGTATGTCAGGCAAGCACTGAAGAATTCCCTGCATCAAGATGCTGCTGTGTCTGACGGGTATTATTATATACTCGTAAATGATTTAAAACACCGACAGGTTAATGAGACACTTGTGCAACATTTGGGTATGTTTGCAACCTGTCTGCAGTATGTAAGACCCTTCTCCACTGCTACGACGTCGATATCGTAACTTAAATAAAAGGCCCAGGCTCCTAAATGACTGGTCAATCTGCTGTCTAGGGGCATTTAAATTACACTGAAAAAAGACAGCAAGTCTTGAGCCAGCATGAACCTTCATACAGATTATGAAGCATGAGTGCAAATAATTAATATAGTGTTAGGAAGGATACAAAAACTCACCTATACATAAGAACATAAGAACATAAGAAAGGAGGAACACTGCAGCAGGCCTGTTGGCCCATACTAGGCAGGTCCTTCACAATCCGTCCCACAAACAGAATATTTGCTCAACCCAATTTTCAATGCTACCCAAGAAATAAGCTTTGACAATTCTACCCACTCATGCGCGAGTCCCACTCAAATCCAACCCCTCTCACTCATGAATTTATCCAACCTAAATTTGAAACTACCCAAGGTCCTAGCTTCAATAACCCTACTAGGCAGACTGTTCCACTCATCAACTACCCTATTTCCAAACCAATACTTTCCTATATCCTTTCTAAATCTAAACTTATCTAACTTGAATCCATTATTGCGGGTTCTCTCTTGGAGAGATATCCTCAAGACCTTATTTATATCCCCTTTGTTAATACCCATTTTCCACTTGTATACCTCGATCATGTCTCCCTCATTCTACGTCTTACAAGTGAATGTAATTTTAGGGTCTTCAATCTTTCTTCGTAAGGAAGATTTCTAATGCTATGTATTAATTTAGTCATTCTACGCTGAATGTTTTCTAACGAATTTATGTCCATTCTGTAATATGGAGACCAGAACTGAGCTGCGTAATCTAGGTGAGGCCTTACTAATGATGTATAAAGCTGTAATATAACCTCTGGACTTCTGTTGCTAACACTTCTTGATATAAATCCCAGTAATCTATTTGCCTTATTACGTACGCTTAGGCATTGCTGTCTTGGTTTAAGGTTGCTGCTTACCATCACCCCCAAGTCCTTCTCGCAATCTGTATGGCTAAGTTCTACGTTATTTAACTTATAAGTGCTTGGGTTATGGATACTCCCGAGCTTCAGAACCTTGCATTTATCTACATTGAACTGCATCTGCCACTTTTCTGACCACGAATTAAGTTTGTCTAAATCTTCCTGAAGTTCTATGACATCTATGTTTGAATCAATTATCCTACCTATCTTCGTGTCGTCGGCGAATTTGCTCATATCACTAGTAATTCCCTCATCAAGGTCATTGATATATATTATAAATAACAATGGGCCTAAGACTGATCCCTGTGGAACACCACTTGTTACAAGTCCCCATTCGGATTTAACCCCATTTATGCACACTCTCTGCTTCCTATTGGTGAGCCATGACTCGATCCATGACAGCACTTTTCCCCCAATGCCATGAGCTGCCACTTTCTTTAACAGTCTCTGGTGCGGTACTCTATCAAAAGCCTTACTAAAGTCTAAATAAACAATATCGAATTCTTTATCGTGATCAACAGCCTCAAAAGCTTTACTGAAGAAGGTTAATAAATTAGATAGGCAGGAACGGCCCCTCGTGAATCCATGCTGGGTATCATTAATTAAATTATGGTTATCTAGATGGCTTCTAATAATATCAGCTATAATTGACTCTAGTAATTTGCCTACAATTGAGGTCAGGCTTATTGGGCGGTAGTTTGACGGTAGTGACTTGTCCCCTGCTTTACAAATAGGAATTACATTAGCCATCTTCCACATATCAGACACTACGCCTGTTTGAAGAGATAAATTAAAAATGTTAGATATTGGTTCACAGAATTCCATTTTGCATTCCTTAAGAACCCTTGCAAAAGCTCATCAGGACCGGCGATTTATTTTGTTTCAGTCGGTCCAGCTGTTTCATGATCATTTCGCTAGTGACTGTGATATTACATAATTTATCTTCTTCTGGGCCTCTGTAAAAATTAATTACTGGGATATTATTAATGTCTTCCTGTGTGAAAACCGAGAGAAAATAATTATTAAAAATAGAGCACATATCATTCTCCTTGTCAGTAAGATGCCCAAAGTTATTTTTAAGGGGACCTATCTTATCCCTAACTTTTGTTCTATAAACCTGGAAAAAACTTTTTGGGTTAGTTTTTGAATCCCTAGCAACTTTAATTTCATAGTCCCGTTTAGCTTTTCTTATTCCCTTTTTAACGTCCCTCTTAATGTAAGTATACTGATTTATAAGGTGACCCTCACCTCTTTTTATGCGCCTATAAATTCCTTTCTTTTGCCCTAAAAGATATTTGAGCCTATTATTCATCCATTTTGGGTCATTTCTACTTGATCTAATTTCTTTATACGGGATAAATGTTCTTTGGGCAGCCTGTATAGTGTTAAGAAAACTGTCATATTGATACCTCTCTTCTTCACCCCAGTCCACAGTTGATAAGTGTTCTCTAAGTCCATTATAATCTGCTAAGCGAAAATCTGGGACCATTACTGAATTATCCCTACTATCATACATCCATTCAATGCTAAAGGTAATTGACTTGTGGTCGCTTGAGCCGAGTTCCTCTGTAATTTCTAAATTATTAACAAGGGTTTCCTTGCTTGCCAGAACCAAGTCAAGTAGGCTATTTCCCCTTGTAGGTTCTGTTACAAACTGCTTCAAAAAGCAATCCTGAACTACTTCTAAAAAGTCGTTAGATTCTAAATTCCCTGTCATGAAAATCCAATCAATCTGACTAAAGTTAAAGTCCCTAGAATTACTACGTTATCGTGTCTTGTGGCCTTAACAATTTCCTCCCAAAGTAGTCTCCCTTGTTCCCTATCTAAGTTTGGAGGACGGTAAATCACGCCTAAAATCAATTTTCACACCCTCTGAAAATTCTATCCAGACAGACTCTGTATGTGTTAATTCAGACTTTATACCCGTTTTTATGCAACAATTTAAATGATCACGGACATAGAGTGCCACCCCACCCCTTTCCCGATACTTCTGTCTACTTGGAACAATTTAAAACCCTGAATGTGACATTCGGCAGGCAAGTCCCGATTTTCATATTAAACCATGTCTCAGTTATTGCAAAAACATCAATATTACCCGTACTTGCAACTAATCTCAACTCGTCCATCTTATTCCTAGCACTACGACTATTGGTGTAATATATATTTAGAGACCCTCCTTTCTCTTTACCCTTCCTGCTCATCTCTGTTTTCCACTATACCTATTACTGTCCTTGTCATCTAGTGTCACTAGCTTTCCACTATCCACCTTATTCTGCCTATTACTAGTTCTCCTACAACTTATAATATTACTACACTGGGACTTCTCTGTTTTCCCCCCAAAACCCATACCACTAACTATTTCTAGTTTAAAGCCCTAACAGCTCCCTCCACTGCAGTTGCCAGTGCCCCCACCCCAGACCTGGATAAGTGAACCCCATCCCTGGCATACATGTCATTTCTGCCATAGAAGAGGTCCCAGTTGTCAATGAATGTTACTGAATTTTCCTTACAGTATTTGTCCAGCCAGCAATTGACACCAATTGCCCTGGACAGCCATTCATTTCCAACTCCTCTCCTTGGCAAAATACCACATATGACAGGGTTCCCACCCTTCTTCCTAATTATGTCTATTGCTGACCTAAACCTGCTAGTCAGGTCCTC
Organism: Cherax destructor; assembly: GCA_009830355.1. Classification (NCBI taxonomy): domain Eukaryota; kingdom Metazoa; phylum Arthropoda; class Malacostraca; order Decapoda; family Parastacidae; genus Cherax; species Cherax destructor. The sequence goes on along the minus strand of WNWK01002580.1, from coordinate 5,038 downwards.
ACTCCTACGTCTGCCAACATCGTTGCCTCCAGCACTGAGACAGATAATAGGATTGCTCCCATTACCTCTCATGATGTCGTCCAGACGGCTAACAATATCCTCCATCCCAGCCCCAGGAAAGCAAACCCTCTGTCTCCTACTCCTATCAATCAAACAGAAAGCCCTATCCATGTACCTAACCTGACTGTCCCCAACAACAACAATGTTTTTACCTTCCTTTGTGTCTTTCGTCGTGACGCTCCCAGAAGTCGACTCACATTCATCGGGTAGCACAGCACGGAGAATGGGTTCGATGTTTCCACAACATTCTCCTGGGTCTTCGTTGTTTCTACCTCTCCACCCGTCCTCTTGAGCCTTAACTTTGTCCCATGCGTTTTAGCCACTGTCCAGGTTCCTTTCCTGGCTTGAGGATTCTCAACAGGAGGATTACTACGAATCCTCTTGTTTTCCTCAGTCAGTCGCTGTATCTCAAGCTTAGCTACCCTCAGTTCTTCCTTCAGCTGCTGGTAGAGTAGCTCAAGTTTCTAAGTTATATACAACTTAGAAACTACTGCAAAACAACACCACCTTAACTGCAGTTCACATTAGCTGGCTACCACACTGCTACTAGTGAGCTAAACAAAATAAATCATCAGGGAGGCTCCATGACATACACCCCCCCTCCCTCTTCACTTCTGCCTGGTAGACTAGTTACCACCAGGCAAAACACAATGGTATACACTAAAAAAAAAACTTACCCAACACCAAATACTCACACCGCTGTATCTTGCTTCCTTTGCACAGTTAACCTACTCCACTACCTCATCAGCTCTTGTCCTGGCCACTCTGTCTGACTGACAGGAATAATACACGTCTCGTTTCAGTACAATACTCGGAAAATGACATTATATATGGAGCATTTTTTTTATAAAATATTTCACTGCAGCACACTGCATAATATCCACGCATGTGCTGTACGGTTATCAAAATTCATAGACAGAATACATTGTCTCTCTCCAGACTGAGAGACTGATTACTTCAAACTTTCCCTCATCTTCCACCGTTCTTCACTGTATTCGACTGATGAAGCCGCTTGCTAGCGAAAAGATTTCACCGGAAAAATACCCAAATGTTGCATATGGGACAGACAGACAGCAGAGGACTTGGAAGTCCAAACTGAGACTATTAGACAGTTAGAACTATCTACTTCTGTCTAACTTAAAAACTATCAGGCATTATCTAAGTGTTTGAGTCAAGGACAAAACAGCAGCAGGGCGTGAAATAATTCCACTATGGATTCACCAGCAGTCAACGGTTTCCTTCCAGTGAGGTCGAAGTTATTTCTACTAATAAAGATTCAGACATGTATGTGGGGCCCCAGACCGACACAATGTGATCAGTCGCGAGGGAGCTTCACCAAATTCAACTTCAATAACAAAAACATAAGGTGGGACTAAGTAAACCAAGTCCTAAATGATATAAACTGGGAAGATAGCCTAAGCAACACGGATCCCAACCTATGTCTAGAACAAATTAACTCTGTGGCACTCGAGGTTTGCTCAAGGCATATTCCTTTAAGGAAAAGGAGATGTAAACTACAAGAGAAAGGCGCTCCCTATACAGGTGAAGGCAAAGAATAACAGAGCGGCTAAAAGAGGCCAATATATCTGCAATACGTACGGAGACACTGGTCAGAGAAATAGCAAACATCGAACTAAAGCTAAAGGAATCTTACAGGAGTCCAAGAAACACGGGAAGAACTAAAAGCCATAAATGAATTGAAAGAAACCCAAAGTATATATTTTCTTATGCCAAATCAAAGATGGGTCCTACACAGATGGCAGCAAGGAAATGAGTGAGCTACTCAAGTCCCAATATGGCTCGGTTTTTAGCTAGCCGCTAACCAGACTGAGAGTCGAAGACCTAAATTTTTATGAGAGAGACACAGAATTTGGTAGACACACACCTATCTGATATTATCCTGACGCCAAATGATTTCGAAAAGGCGATAAATGACATGCCCATGCACTCTGCCCCAGGCCCAGGCTCATGGAACTCTGTGTTCATCAAGAACTGCAAGAAGCCCCTATCACGTGCTTTTAACATCCTATGGAGAGGAGCATGGACACAGGGGTCGCCCCACAGCTGCTAAAAACAACAGACATAGCCCCACTCCACAAAGGGGCCTAAAGCAATAGCAAAGAACTACAGACCAATAGCGATAACGTCCCATATCATAAAAATCTTTGAAAGGGTTCTAAGCAAGATCGCCACCAATATAGATACCATCAGTTACACAACCCAGGCCAGTGGTCCCAACTATGGGACCACTTTGACAAGGTCCTGGATGCTTTAGAGGACAAGCAGAATACAGATGTCATATACACAGACTTTGCAAAAGCCTTTGACAAGAATGACCATGGTGTAATAGCACACAAAAGGCGTGATAAAGGAATAACTGGAAAAGTTGGTAGATGGATCTATAATTTCCTAACAAATAGAAGACAAAGAGTAGTAGTCAACAGAGTAAAGTCTGAGAGGCTACGGTAAAAAGCTCTGTTCCACAAAGCATAGTATTCGCTCCCATCTTGTTCCTCACCCTCATATCTGACATAGACAGGGATATAAGCCACAGTGCCGTGTCTCCTTTGCAGATGACTTCCGAATCTGCATGACAGTGTCCACCATTGAAGACACTGCAAGACTCCAAGCAGACATCAACCAAATCTTTAAATTGGCTGCAGAAAACAATATGAAGTTCAATGATGAGAAATTTCAATTATTCCGATATGGAAAACGTGAGGAAATTAAAACCACATTGGAGTATAAAATAAATTCCAACCACATAATAGAGCAAAAAACTAATGTCAAAGACCTGGGAGTGATCATGTCAGAAGATCTCACCTTCAAAAACCATAACATTGTATCAATTGCATCTGCTAGAAAAATGACAGGATGGTTAATGAGAACCTTCAAAACCAGGGATGCCAAGCCCATGATGACACTCTTCAGGTCGCTTGTTCTATCTAGGCTGGAATATTGCTGCACACTAACAGCACCTTTCAAGGCAGGTGAAACTGCTGACCTAGAAAATGTGCAGATAACCTTCACGGCATGCATAACTGCGATAAACCACCTCAATTAATGGGAACGCTCGAAGTTCCTCAACCTGTACTCCCTAGAACGCAGGCGGGAGAGATACATTATTATATACACTTGGAAAAGCCTAGAGGGATTAGTACCAGACTTGCACGCGAAAATCACTCCTTATGAAAGCAAAAGACTCGGCAGACGATGCAACATCCCTTCAATGAAAAGCAGGGGTGCCACTAGCACGATAAGAGACAACAAAATAAGTGTCAGGGGCCCAAGACTGTTCAACTGCCTCCCAGCATACATAAGGGGGATTACCAATAGACCCCTGACTGTCTTCAAGCAGGCGCTGGACAGGCACCTAAAGTCAGTACCTGACCAGCCTGGCTGTGGTTTGTACGTCGGGCTGCGTGAGGCCAACAGTAACAGCCTGGTTGATCAGGCCCTGGTCCACCATGAGGCCTGGTCACAGACCGGGCCGCGGGGGCGTTGAACCCCGGAACCCTGTCCAGGTATATTGGAGCATCACTATATCTTAAGATGTCCTGTACCACTTCCTGAATACAAGGTACTACACAGCTGGAGGAGGGGCGGGGATGGGGGAGGTGGGACGGGGAGGGAAGTGAAGGGGAGGATGGAAGGAAGAAATCTTGGTCTTCCCCCAGCGTCGTGGTCGTTGTATACCCCCACCCTCTCTCCAGGTCCTCTCTCATGCTATTTTGCACGACTTGCTTTGATAAGTTTAGCATTTATCACACATATCTTCCCTGTGGGAGTTAGTCATCCCATACTCACCCTTCCGGAATACCTAATTACTATTGAATAACTAAATGTGATGAGCACTTGTCACTGCTCAATATTAACCCATATGGAGACAGAACTCGTAAGATTGATTGATCTGTATATTTCGACCCCTTCTGAGGTCCTCTTCAGCGATAATTACTTATATACAGTACTCCATTCAATGATATTCGATTCCTGCATAAGTGGGTGTGAGCCAAACCTGTCGAGCATGGGCCAGTCAGTAGGCCTGCAGCAGTGCTTCTCTTTATGTTATGCTTTATTTTGACCTGTTCGACCAAACGCTTAGTAAGATAACTCGATTTGCTAGAAGCGTTTCATTATGAAGCTGTCATTCCTAAAGCCCTGATCCATTAACTTGCAGAAATATACTCTATTCACATTAAGTTGTCCTGTGATTTATTTTAAGAACATAAGAATGTAGGAACACTGCAGAAGGCCTACTGGCCATACAAGGCAGGTATTGGCATCCCATCATTTTTATGATGCACTCGATCTCTGGCCGAACTTAACCTCTTGTCGAACTGAATTTAAACTTTTTTTCGATTTTAACTTTTGGCTGAACTTAAAAAGAAAGTGTAGACAGTTATCCATGTTTACGCACTTCTAGTCCATCACGTGAAACGTGCGATAAAATCCTAGTCACTGATATTGACAAAATGTTGCTATATATTTCATGTTGAGATTGACAAGGTTCGTGTAAGATGATTTCCGTGTCATAGAGTTTTTATACTTGTGTGCAACAAGTTGTTCCTTCCAGGGATCGTGCAAAAAAATGCCTTTTGTAATAAACAGCATCGGGTATGACGCCTAGCCCTGTTTTTTTCAAAATAAACAGCATTTTTTTTATCATTTCAACTACAAAACATGCAGTCTTTCCTTGTAATAACGAATCCATTTATGACTACAAGGGATGAGTCCTGTAAAAATATTGTTTTGAATGTATATACGAATTTTTTTAAAATTTTGTTTTCCTTTATAATTTCAACCTCAACGCCCCATCCGTGTTTGACAAGATTTGCTGCAAGAAAACCTCCAAAGCTGCCGTAGCTATTGAACGTATAGTGGAATGTTGAATTGTATCTTCATCGCCCTACTGAAGTCTCTCAGGAGGAAACCCATCCTACCTGGGGGTAATCTGGGGATCAACGCCCCCGCGGCCCTG
>WNWK01002579.1:57500-203436 GCA_009830355.1 Cherax destructor | reverse complement strand
AAGGCCTTACTGAAATCCAAGTAAACTATATCATATTCTTTATCACTGTCTACTGCCTCAAATGTTTTATTGAAAAACGTCAGTAAATTTGTCAGGCAGGAACGACCTCTCGTAAACCCATGCTGAGATTCATTAATCAAATTATGTTCTTCAAGGTGACTTCTGATAATATCAGCTATAATTGATTCTAATAATTTGCCTACTATAGACGTGAGGCTTATTGGACGGTAATTTGATGGAATGGACTTATCCCCTGATTTGAATATAGGAACTACATTAGCTATCTTCCACATCTCTGGCACAACACCAGTTAGGATGGACGTATTAAACACATTCGTTAACAGTCTCTGGTGCGGTACTCTATCAAAAGCCTTACTAAAGTCTAAATAAACAATATCGAATTCTTTATCGTGATCAACAGCCTCAAAAGCTTTACTGAAGAAGGTTAATAAATTAGATAGGCAGGAACGGCCCCTCGTGAATCCATGCTGGGTATCATTAATCAAATTATGGTTATCTAGATGGCTTCTAATAATATCAGCTATAATTGACTCTAGTAATTTGCCTACAATTGAGGTCAGAAGTTGATGAATGGAACAGTCTGTCTAGTAGGGTTATTGAAGCAAGGACCTTGGGTAGTTTTAAATTTAGGTTGGATAAATTCATGAGTGAAAGGGTTGGATTTGAGTGGAATTGCACATGAGTAAATAAAATTATCAAAGCTTATTTTTGGGTAGCATTGAAAATTAGGTTGAACAAATATTCTGTTGGTGGGATGGAATGTGAAGGACCTGCCTAGAATGGGCCAACAGGCCTGCTGCAGTGTTCCTCCTTTCTTATGTTCTTATGTTCTTATCATCAGCAAATTTACTCATGTCACTTGCAATTCCTTCATCAAGGTCATTAATGTAAATTATGAACAACAATGGGCCCAAAACTGATCCTTGTGGAACGCCACTAGTGACAAATCCCCATTCAGATTTGACCCCATTAATGGAAACTCTCTGCTTTCTATTGGTAAGCCATGCCTCTATCCATGCTAGAACTTTACCTCCTATACCATGAGCTGCCACCTTTCTTAAGAGTCTCTTGTGAGGTACTCTATCGAAGGCCTTACTGAAATCCAAGTAAACTATATCATATTCTTTATCACTGTCTACTGCCTCAAATGTTTTATTGAAAAACGTCAGTAAATTTGTCAGGCAGGAACGACCTCTCGTAAACCCATGCTGAGATTCATTAATCAAATTATGTTCTTCAAGGTGACTTCTGATAATATCAGCTATAATTGATTCTAATAATTTGCCTACTATAGACGTGAGGCTTATTGGACGGTAATTTGATGGAATGGACTTATCCCTGATTTGAATATAGGAACTACATTAGCTATCTTCCACATCTCTGGCACAACACCAGTTAGGATGGACGTATTAAACACATTCGTTAATGGCTGACTAAGTTCCATTTTGCATTCTTTAAGTACCCTGGAAAACAACTCGTCGGGTCCCGGGGACTTATTTTGCTTCAGTTTATATATCTGTTTGATAACCATGTCCCTCGTGACAGTAATATTAGTTAATTTGAATTCTTCAGGAACTGAATAATTGTTAATTTCTGGAATCTCATTTACGTCTTCTTGTGTAAAGACTGACAAAAAATAGTCATTAAATAGAGAACACATTTCCAGTTCGTTATCCGTCAGCTGTCCATTCCCAATTTTCAGAGGTCCTACCTTTTCCCTCACCTTCGTCCTGTACACTTGAAAGAACCCTTTTGGATTAGTCTTTGATTCATTAGCAACCTTAATCTCATAGTCACGTTTAGCCTTTCTAATCCCCTTTTTTACTTCTCTTTTCAACTGAACATATTGGTCAAAAGGTGATCTTTGATTTAAGGGGATTTGTTTTAATTCTCCATTGGAGTTCCCATGCAGTGATCCTATCGACCTCACGTTGTGTTCTGTGGGTGAGGAATCGAGAGGTTTCGTGTGCAGTGAGTTGTGTTATGTCATCTGCGTAAGAAATTGTGAGAGTGTTAGGGTAAAGTGGTTCAGGCAAGTCATTCGTGTATAAGATATATAGTGTAGGAGATAGCACAGAGCCTTGTGGGACTCCTGCATGGAGTGTGAAATAGTCAGAGTAATGTTTCATGAACCCTATTCGCATAGTTCGACCATCTAGGAAGTTGCACAATAATTTAACCATATTTCTAGGGAGATCAAAGGAGGTACAGAGTTTATATTTTAGGCCATCGTGCCATACAGTATCAAAGGCCTTTTCAACATCTTTGGTCACGAGGGCGGTAGTACAGTTTTGAGCTTTATTTATGCGAATATAGTTCAGGATGATGTTTATGACGTCCTGTGTAGATCTATGTTGTCGAAAACCAAATTGTCTTTCGTTGAGTATGTTATTTGTCTCAAGGTGAGTTCTGAGTCTCATGTTGACAAGTCTTTCGAATGTCTTACCCAAGATTTCTAGTAGGCTTATAGGCCTGTAATTCTTTGGGTTTAGAACATAAGAACATAAGAAAGGAGGAACACTGCAGCAGGCCTGTTGGCCCATACTAGGCAGGTCCTTCACAATCCGTCCCACTAACAGAATATTTGCTCAACCCAATTTTCAATGCTACCCAAGAAATAAGCTTTGACAATTCTACCCACTCATGCGCGAGTCCCACTCAAATCCAACCCCTCTCACTCATAAGAAACATAAGAAAGGAGGAACACTGCAGCAGGCCTGTTGGCCCATTCTAGGCAGGTCCTTCACATTCCATCCCACCAACAGAATATTTGTTCAACCTAATTTTCAATGCTACCCAAAAAATAAGCTTTGATAATTTTATTTACTCATGTGCAATTCCCACTCAAATCCAACCCCTTTCACTCATGAATTTATCCAACCTAAATTTAAAACTACCCAAGGTCCTTGCTTCAATAACCCTACTAGGCAGACTGTTCCATTCATCAACTACCCTATTTCCAAACCAATACTTTCCTATATCCTTTCTAAATCTAAACTTATCTAACTTGAATCCATTATTGCGGGTTCTCTCTGGAGAGATACCCTCAAGACCTTATTTATATCCCTTTGTTAATACCATTTTCCACTTGTATACCTCGATCATGTCTCCCCTCATTCTACGTCTTACAAGTGAATGTAATTTAAGGGTCTTCAATCTTTCTTCGTAAGGAAGATTTCTAATGCTATGTATTAATTTAGTCATTCTACGCTGAATGTTTTCTAACGAATTTATGTCCATTCTGTAATATGGAGACCAGAACTGAGCTGCGTAATCTAGGTGAGGCCTTACTAATGATGTATAAAGCTGTAATATAACGTCTGGACTTCTGTTGCTAACACTTCTTGATATAAATCCCAGTAATCTATTTGCCTTATTACGTACGCTTAGGCATTGCTGTCTTGGTTTAAGGTTGCTGCTTACCATCACCCCCAAGTCCTTCTCGCAATCTGTATGGCTAAGTTCTACGTTATTTAACTTATAAGTGCTTGGGTTATGGACACTCCCGAGCTTTAGAACTTTGCATTTATCTACATTGAACTGCATCTGCCATTTTTCTGACCAGGAATTGAGTTTGTCTAAATCCTCCTGTAGTTCACTGACATCTACGTCTGAATCGATTATCCTACCTATCTTCGTGTCATCAGCGAATTTGCTCATATCACTAGAAATTCCCTCGTCAAGGTCATTTATATATTATAAACAACAACGGGCCCAAAACCGATCCCTGAGGAACGCCACTTGTTACAGATCCCCACTCCGATTTAACCCCATTTATGCACACCCTCTGCTTCCTATTGGTGAGCCATGACTCATAAGAACATAAGAACATAAGAAAAGAGGAACACTGCAGCAGGCCTGTTGGCCCATACTAGGCAGGTCCTTCACAATCCGTCCCACTAACAGAATATTTGCTCAACCCAATTTTCAATGCTACCCAAGAAATAATCTTTGACAATTCTACCCACTCATGCGCGAGTCCCACTCAAATCCAACCCTCTCACTCATGAATTTATCCAACCTAAATTTGAAACTACCCAAGGTCCTAGCTTCAATAACCCTACTAGGCAGACTGTTCCACTCATCAACTACCCTATTTCCAAACCAATACTTTCCTATATCCTTTCTAAATCTAAACTTATCTAACTTGAATCCATTATTGCGGGTTCTCTCTTGGAGAGATATCCTCAAGACCTTATTTATATCCCCTTTGTTAATACCCATTTTCCACTTGTATACCTCGATCATGTCTCCCCTCATTCTACGTCTTACAAGTGAATGTAATTTTAGGGTCTTCAATCTTTCTTCGTAAGGAAGATTTTTAATGCTATGTATTAATTTAGTCATTCTACGCTGAATGTTTTCTAACGAATTTATGTCCATTCTGTAATATGGAGACCAGAACTGAGCTGCGTAATCTAGGTGAGGCCTTACTAATGATGTATAAAGCTGTAATATAACCTCTGGACTTCTGTTGCTAACACTTCTTGATATAAATCCCAGTAATCTATTTGCCTTATTACGTACGCTTAGGCATTGCTGTCTTGGTTTAAGGTTGCTGCTTACCATCACCCCCAAGTCCTTCTCGCAATCTGTATGGCTAAGTTCTACGTTATTTAACTTATAAGTGCTTGGGTTATGGACACTCCCGAGCTTCAGAACCTTGCATTTATCTACATTGAACTGCATCTGCCACTTTTCTGACCACGAATTAAGTTTGTCTAAATCTTCCTGAAGTTCTATGACATCTATGTTTGAATCAATTATCCTACCTATCTTCGTGTCGTCGGCGAATTTGCTCATATCACTAGTAATTCCCTCATCAAGGTCATTGAAATATATTATAAATAACAATGGGCCTAAGACTGATCCTGTGGAACACCACTTGTTACAAGTCCCCATTCGAGTTTAACCCCATTTATGCACACTCTCTGCTTCCTATTGGTGAGCCATGACTCGATCCATGACAGCACTTTTCCCCCAATGCCATGAGCTGCCACTTTCTTTAACAGTCTCTGGTGCGGTACTCTATCAAAAGCCTTACTAAAGTCTAAATAAACAATATCGAATTCTTTATCGTGATCAACAGCCTCAAAAGCTTTACTGAAGAAGGTTAATAAATTAGATAGGCAGGAACGGCCCCTCGTGAATCCATGCTGGGTATCATTAATCAAATTATGGTTATCTAGATGGCTTCTAATAATATCAGCTATAATTGACTCTAGTAATTTGCCTACAATTGAGGTCAGGCTTATTGGGCGGTAGTTTGACGGTAGTGACTTGTCCCCTACTTTAAAAATAGGAATTACATTAGCCATCTTCCACATATCAGACACTACACCTGTTTGAAGAGATAAATTAAAAATGTTAGATATTGGTTCACAGAGTTCCATTTTGCATTCCTTAAGAACCCTTGCAAAAAGATCATCAGGACCCGGCGATTTATTTTGTTTCAGTCGGTCCAGCTGTTTCATAATCATTTCGCTAGTGACTGTGATATTACATAATTTATCTTCTTCTGGGCCTCTGTAAAAATTAATTACTGGGATATTATTAATGTCTTCCTGTGTGAAAACTGAGAGAAAATAATTATTAAAAATAGAGCACATATCGTTCTCCTTGTCAGTAAGATGCCCAAAGTTATTTTTAAGGGGACCTATCTTATCCCTAACTTTTGTTCTATAAACCTGGAAAAAACTTTTTGGGTTAGTTTTTGAATCCCTAGCAACTTTAATTTCATAGTCCCGTTTAGCTTTTCTTATTCCCTTTTAACGTCCCTCTTAATGTCAGTATACTGATTTATAAGATGATCCTCACCTCTTTTTATGCGCCTATAAATTCCTTTCTTCTGCCCTAAAAGATATTTGAGCCTATTATTCATCCATTTTGGGTCATTTCTACTTGATCTAATTTCTTTATACGGGATAAATGTTCTTTGGGCAGCCTGTATAGTGTTAAGGAAACTGTCATATTGATACCTCTCTTCTTCACCCCAGTCCACAGTTGATAAGTGTTCTCTAAGTCCATTATAATCTGCTAAGCGAAAATCTGGGACCATTACTGAATTATCCCTACTATCATACATCCATTCAATGCTAAAGGTAATTGACTTGTGGTCGCTTGAGCCGAGTTCCTCTGTAATTTCTAAATTATTAACAAGGGTTTCCTTGCTTGCCAGAACCAAGTCAAGTAGGTTATTTCCCCTTGTAGGTTCTGTTACAAACTGCTTCAAAAAGCAATCCTGAACTACTTCTAAAAAGTCGTTAGATTCTAAATTCCCTGTCATGAAATTCCAATCAATCTGACTAAAGTTAAAGTCCCTAAATTACTACGTTATCGTGTCTTGTGGCCTTAACAATTTCCTCCCAAAGTAGTCTCCTTGTTCCCTATCTAAGTTTGGAGGACGGTAAATCACGCCTAAAATCAATTTTTCACACCCCTCTGAAAATTCTATCCAGACAGACTCTGTATGTGTTAATTCAGACTTTATACCCGTTTTTATGCAACAATTTAAATGATCACGGACATAGAGTGCCACCCCACCCCTTTCCCGATACTTCTGTCTACTTGGAACAATTTAAAACCCTGAATGTGACATTCGGCAGGCAAGTCCCGATTTTTCATATTAAACCATGTCTCAGTTATTGCAAAAACATCAATATTACCCGTACTTGCAACTAATCTCAACTCGTCCATCTTATTCCTAGCACTACGACTATTGGTGTAATATATATTTAGAGACCCTCCTTTCTCTTTACCCTTCCTGCTCATCTCTGTTTTTCCACTATACCTATTACTGTCCTTGTCATCTAGTGTCACTAGCTTTCCACTATCCACCTTATTCTGCCTATTACTAGTTCTCCTACAACTTATAATATTACTACACTGGGACTTCTCTGTTTTCCCCCCAAAACCCATACCACTAACTATTTCTAGTTTAAAGCCCTAACAGCTCCCTCCACTGCAGTTGCCAGTGCCCCCACCCCAGACCTGGATAAGTGAACCCCATCCCTGGCATACATGACAACACTTTTCCCCCAATGCCATGAGCAGCCACTTTCTTTAACAGTCTCTGATGTGGTACTCTATCAAAAGCCTTACTAAAATCCAAATAAACGATATCGAATTCTTTATCATTATCAACTGCCTCAAAAGCCCCACTGAAAAAAGTTAACAAATTAGTTAGGCAGAAAGAAAGATTTATCCAACCTAAATTTGAAACTACCCAAGGTCCTAGCTTCAATAACCCTACTAGGCAGACTGTTCCACTCATCAACTACCCTATTTCCAAACCAATACTTTCCTATATACTTTCTAAATCTAAACTTATCTAACTTGAATCCATTATTGCGGGTTCTCTCTTGGAGAGATATCCTCAAGACCTTATTTATATCCCCTTTGTTAATACCCATTTTCCACGAAGAAAGATTGAAGACCCTAAAATTACATTCACTTGTAAGACGTAGAATGAGGGAACATGATCGAGGTATACAAGTGGAAAATGGGTATTAACAAAGGGAATAATATAGGTTTGAGGATATCTTCCAGAGGAAGCAACTGAATGGGATTGAGAGATAAGTTTAGATTTAGAAAGGATATAGGAAGAGATTTGGAAATAGGGTAGTTGATGAGTGGACAGTCTGCCTAGTAGGGTTATTGAAGCTAGGACCTTGGGTAGTTTCAAATTTAGGTTGGATAAATTCATGAGTGAGAGGGGTTGGATTTGAGTGGGACTCGCACATGAGTGGGTAGAATTGTCAAAGCTTATTTCTTGGGTAGCATTGAAAATTGGGTTGAGCAAATATTCTGTTAGTGGGACGGATTGTGAAGGACCTGCCTAGTATAGGCCAACAGGCCTGCTGCAGTGTTCCTCCTTTCTTATGTTCTTATGTTCTTATACCTCGATCATGTCTCCCCTCATTCTACGTCTTACAAGTGAATGTAATTTTAGGGTCTTCAATCTTTCTTCGTAAGGAAGATTTCTAATGCTATGTATTAATTTAGTCATTCTACGCTGAATGTTTTCTAACGAATTTATGTTTGTCAGGTCTTTGCCAGGTTTAGGGATTAGTCAAGCTGTGGCGGATTTGAAGAAAGGGGGGAAGTAGCCAGAAGCGAGTATAGCATTGAAGAGATCAGTAAGAACAACAGCAACAGATCTAGGAAGATGACAGAGAATTGAGTGAGATAGTCCAGAAGCACCAGGTGCTTTCTTGGGCAGTTTAGTTAGTAGTGAGTGAATATCGGTTGTCACGAAAGGAGAGTTGAGAGAATGAGTAGAGGATAGTGTGTCAAGGGAGATAGTGGGGTCAGGATTTGTAAGGTCACGGTGTCTGGCGATCCAGTGTTCAACGTCATTTGTGTGGTCAAGTGCAGCTGGGTCTGGAGGATGTGGATGAAAGATTTAAGAACATAAGAACATAAGAAAGGAGGAACACTGCAGCAGGCCTGTTGGCCCATACTAGGCAGTTCCTTCACAATCCATCCCACTAACAGAATAATTGCCCAACCTAATTTTCAATTCTACCCAAGAAATAAGCTTTGAAGATTCTATTAACTCAAGTGCGAGTCCCACTCAAATCCAACCCCTCTCACTCATGAATTTATCCAACCTAAATTTGAAACTACCCAAGGTCATAGCTTCAATGACCCTACTTTTAAAAATGTGCACTGCCTCTGCTGGGTCAGTGATAAGTCTGTTGTCGTGAGTGATGTGTCTAAAGGCTGTAGTTTTGGGGTTCCCCTGATATATATATATAATATATTTCATTGTGTTTGTTTATTATTAACAAGACTATGGAAGAACAAGGCTGTTGGAAGGAATCCTTAGTACCTAAACCAAACAGACCTCAATGACCTTATCAGAGATCTTGGTTTGAGAAAGTCAAAGGATGAGCTTATGATTTCAAGGCTCAAGGAGTGGGACTTAGTGGATGAAAGTATGCAAGTGACAAGCCAAAGAAAACTTTACCAACATTTCTCAAGCTTCTTCACTAATGAAGACAGGTTGCGCTACTGTAATGATGTATCAGACATGTTTGATGCAATTGGAATTGCATGCAATTCCGATGAGTAGAGACTCTTCATTGGCAGCTTCTCCAGAAACCTAAAAGCTGTACTTCTGCACAATGGGAACAAGTATCCATCTCTTCCCTTGGCTCATTCAGTGCATCTTAAGGAGGACTACAACAGTGTCAAACTTAATTAAACTGGAATGTTTGAACTATGATAAGTATGGCTGGGAGGTTATTGGAGACTTCAAAATGGTGGCATTTTTTATGGGACTCCAAGGAGGTTTTACCAAATTTCTCAGTTATCTCTCTCATTGGGATAGTAGAGACAAAGCAGCACATTACCAGAGGAAGCACTGGCCTCAAAGGACTGAGTTCTCAGTAGGAAGACGTAATATCAAACATAAACCATTGGTTGATCCTCAGAAGGTTCTGTTCTCTCTATTACACATCAAACTAGGGCTAATGAAACAGTTTGTTACAGCTCTTGACAAAGAGTCTGCAGCCTTAAAGTATCTTCAAGACTTCTTTCCCAAGCTATCAGAAGCAAAGGTGAAGGCTGGCATCTTCACTGAACCACAAGTCAGGAAAATCATGGAGTGCTCAGAATTTCCAAAGAAGCTCACAGAGAAGGAAAAGGAAGCCTGGGAGAGTTTTGTTTCTGTAGTACAAGGCTTTCTGGGCAACAACAAGGCTGATAATTATGTGGAACTTGTTGAGTGAGACCTTGGTAAAAAGCTATGGTCAGGTGGGCTGTAAGATGTCCCTTAAAGTCCATATCCTTGATGTTCATCTTGACAATTTCAAGGAGAATATGAGAGCAAACTCAGAGGAGCAAGGGCAGCGCTGCCACCAAGGTATAATGGACTTTGAACACAGATATCAGGGATCTTATAATGAAAACATGATGGGAGACAACATTTGGGGGCTTAACGAGGAAGTGATTTGTTGCATGCTCGCAGATCTAGAAAAACTGCTCATTTTTAACTTTGTAAATATGTTTCAGAAATGTTAAAATAAAAGTTGTGTAAATTTTATTTTATATTTTAAAATAAAATTTGTGTAAATTTTATTTCATACATGTAAATTTTATTTATTTTATGTTTTTGTTTTACATCCAAAACTAGCAAAAAATATTGAAATTTAGCCATTTTCTTGTCAAAAATTCATCCCGTAAGTCACAAAAACAAAGTTTAAAAGGAATAGTGGGCATTTTTTATTGTTTTGCAATAAAATAAGTTGGAAAATAACACTTACTTGCCAGGAACAAACATTGTGTTATAGTGTAATTAATGCTAAAATTGTTGACATATATTAATGAATATATATTATTATGTATTCCATTTAGCATATTAATTGTTAAATATAAATATATAACATTCAAAAACATAAAGAATAATATAAAAGAGACATAGTGACAATATGTGAAGGCTGGAGGTGAGTACCATTAAAACCCCGACTCTCCCTCCCACAGTCTAGCCACCACGTCTCTGCTTTGTATTATAAATATTATAATTATAAAGAAGTGAGCTTTCAGACATCTCCTGATCAAGAATCTTTATACTGGTTACTTTTTCATTTTTTCTGGAATTTTACTAATTTTTTTTTGGGAAAAAGAGCTTTATTATATGAAAAATAAAAATCACAATCACCCTCCTGCAACAAATCACAAGTTCAAAATCAAAGATAACAGACAATGTTCGGTCTTTCCTGGACCCTCCTACATAGAAACAGTACAGTTTTGATCGTTATATTGCTAAAAAATAACATGATAATGAAGGTAAAGATGTGTTACTCATCTCTTCAGTGGGATAATAAAATAATAATAATAATAATAATAATAATAATAATAATAATAATAATAATAATAATAATAATATTAATAATAATAATAATAATAATATTAATAATAATAATAATAATAATAATAATAATAATAATAATAATAATAATAATAATAATAATAATATTAATTGACCACATATAAAAACATAGCAAAAATGGTTAAGACCATGTTGATGGCTGTATTAAAAGTTGGAATAAAGTAAGAGAAGAAATTATGATCAAAGGAGAGTTCAAGGGAGATATGAGAGTAGGTAGTGGTTAGTTTTGCTGGGTCTTGACCCAGCTGCAAGTGGGTAGTGGTGTGGTCTGCTGGTCTTGACCCAGCTGCATATAGGTAGTGGTGTGGTCTTGCTGGGTCTTGACACAGCTGCAAGGTAGGTAGTGGTGTGGTCTTGCTGGGTCTTGACCCAGCTGCAGGATAGGTAGTGGTGTGGTCTTGCTGGGTCTTGACCCAGCTGCAGGGTAGGTAGTGGTGTGGTCTTGCTGGGTCTTGACCAGCTGCAAGGTAGGTAGTGGTGTGGTCTTGCTGGGTCTTGACCCAGCTGCAGGATAGGTAGTGGTGTGGTCTTGCTGGGTCTTGACCCAGCTGCAGGGTAGGTAGTGGTGTGGTCTTGCTGGGTCTTGACCCAGCTGCAGGGTAGGTAGTGGTGTGGTCTTGCTGGGTCTTGACACAGCTGCAGGGTAGGTAGTGGTATGGTCTTGCTGGGTCTTGACACAGCTGCAGGCAAGGTAGTGGTGTGGACTTGCTGGGTCTTGACCCAGCTGCAGAGTAGGTAGTGGTGTGGTCTTGCTGGGTCTTGACCCAGCTGCAGGGAAGGTAGTGGTGTGGTCTTGCTGGGTCTTGACCCAGCTGCAGGGTAGGTAGTGGTGTGGTCTTGCTGGGTCTTGACCCAGCTGCAGGGTAGGTAGTGGTGTGGTCTTGCTGGGTCTTGACCCAGCTGCAGGGTAGGTAGTGGTGTGGTCTTGCTGGGTCTTGACCCAGCTGCAGGGAAGGTAGTGGTGTGGTCTTGCTGGGTCTTGACACAGCTGCAGGGTAGGAAGTGGTGTGGTCTTGCTGGGTCTTGACACAGCTGCAGGGTAGGTAGTGGTGTGGTCTTGCTGGGTCTTGACACAGCTGCAGGGTAGGTAGTGGTGTGGTCTTGCTGGGTCTTGACCCAGCTGCAGGGTAGGTAGTGGTGTGGTCTTGCTGGGTCTTGACCCAGCTGCAGGGTAGGTAGTGGTGTGGTCTAGCTGGGTCTTGACACAGCTGCAGGGTAGGTAGTGGTGTGGTCTTGCTAGGTCTTGACACAGCTGCAGGGTAGGTAGTGGTAAAGTCTTGCTAGGTCTTGACACAGCTGCAGGGTAGGTAGTGGTGTGGTCTTGCTGAGTCTTGACCCAGCTGCAGGGAAGGTAGTGGTGTGGTCTTGCTGGGTCTTGACCCAGCTGCATGGTAGGTAATGGTGTGGTTTTAATAGTGTCGTCTTGCTGGGTCTTGACCCACCTGCAGGGTAGGTAGTGGTGAGGTTTTAATGGTGTGGTCTTGCTGGGTCTTGACCCAGCTTCAGGGTAGGCAGTGGTGTGGTTTTACTTTTGTGGTCTTGCTGGGTCTTGATTCAGCTGCTGGGTAGGTAGTGGTATGGTTTTACTGGTATGGTTTTGCTAGGTTTTAACTCAGCTGCAGGGTACGTAGTGGAGTGGTTTTACTGGTGTGGTCTTGCTAGATCTTAACTCAGCTGAAGGGAAGGTAGTGGTGTAGTCTTGCTGGATCTTGGCAAAGGTGCGTGATGGTAAAGTCATTAAGACCCTTCGTGAACGTCTCACTATGTGTTAATATATATTCGTTGAAGGTTACAATGTTCATGAAATTATTGAAGGGTTCAAGGGTTTTCAGAGTTATTTGACTGTTATTTAAAAAGGTTCTCCAGATGTCGTAATGTTGATTTGTCTTTTTCTAATTGAATATGTTATCTTTGATTTATTTGCATTTAGTTTTCTGATTTTCTCCCAGTACTGAACTATACCTTTCTCGTCTACCGTTTTCCAAGTGAATGTGCTAGTTCACCTTGCTGAGATTAGTTGTTTCATGCTATAGTAAATGAGTTGTCATAACTGGGTGAGATAAAATAATTTTGGTTAATTTTGCTTAGAAAACTGTTGATATTGTTTTCGTATCACTATTCTATATTATTGTCTACTTATGTCATCAAGGAACAGTAATTTATAACATATACAATAATTTTATTAGGAAATTAATGGTTAAAATTAAACCATTTAACAAAGTTGACAAAAGGTTAGAAATTGGTGCCATGCAAGCAGTATCAGGATGTTATTCACAATACATTACAACATAATATTACATTACAGATGTTAATTAACGAAGAGTCGTTCAGGCCAGGTTGCAGCAGCCACCAAAAACAATTGTTACTTTTAATTTTGAGCTGATTATTTATATTTTATTTCCTTAGATAATTTGTTGTTGTTGTTGTTTGTGTGTGTGTATGTGTGTTGTGTGTGTGTGTGTGTGTGTGTGTGTGTGTGTGTGTGTGTGTGTGTGTGTGTGTGTGTGTGTGTGTGGTGAATGTTTTTTGTGTCACAAGAATTTCTTTTCTGTCTTATGAGAAAGTCTCTAACTAGCTGCTTCTAGCCAGCTTCACATCTCTCACATTATATGTCTTCAGTATACCGATAATTCACATTCTCCGCCTTGTTTATCCACAATTATATTACAATATAAAAT
Organism: Cherax destructor; assembly: GCA_009830355.1. Lineage (NCBI taxonomy): Eukaryota > Metazoa > Arthropoda > Malacostraca > Decapoda > Parastacidae > Cherax > Cherax destructor. The sequence continues at coordinate 189,843 of WNWK01002579.1, read as the reverse complement.
CGGCAAGAATTTCTTGCTTCCCTTTCGTTGCTTATACAACAGTTTTTAATTTTAATGGCAGAGTGATAATGAATGTAACCACACCATCACCTGTAGTACACATTACACCTTCACATGTAGTACACATTACACATTCACATGTAGTACACATTACACCTTCACATGTAGTACACATTACACCTTCACATGTAGTACACATTACACCTTCACATGTAGTACACATTACACCTTCACATGTAGTACACATTACACCTTCACATGTAGTACACATTACACCTTCACTTGTAATACACATTACACCTTCACGTGTAGTACACATTACACCTTCAAATGTAGTAAACATTATGTCACTGTCAGTACAGTGATAGTACATAAGTTCAGTCATAGTACTATCACTGAACTTATGTACTATCACTGAACTTATGTACTATAACTGCACTGACAGTGACAATTACACCATCACATGTAGTATACATTACACCTTCACATGTAGTGCACATTTAACCTTCACATGTAGTACACATTACACCTTCACATGTAGTACACATTACACCTACACGTGTAGTGCACATTACACCTTCACATGTAGTACACATTACACCTTCACATGAAGTACACATTACACATTCACGTGAGTACACATTACACCTTCACATGTAATACACATTTCACCTAACATGTAGTACACATTATACCTTCACATGTAGTACACATTACACCTTCACATTTAGTACACATTACACCTTCAGATGTAGTACACACTACACCTTCACATGTAGTACCCATTACACCTTCACATGTAGTACACATTACACCTTTATGTGAAGTACACATTACACCTTCACGTGTAGTACTCATTACACCTTCACATGTAATACACATTACACCTTCACATGTAGTACACATTACACCATCACATGTAATACACATTACACCTTCACATGTAGTACTCATTACACCTTCACATGTAATACACATTACACCTTCACATGTAGTACACATTACATCTTCACTTGTAGTACACATTACATCTTCACATGTAGTACACATTACACCTTCACATGTAGTACACATTACATCTTCACTTGTAGTACACATTACATCTTCACATGTAGTACACATTACATCTTCACTTGTAGTACACATTACATCTTCACATGTAGTACACATTACACCTTCACATGTAGTACACATTACACCTTCACATGTAGTACACATTACACCTTCACATGTAGTACACATTACACCTTCACGTGTAGTACACATTACACCTTCACGTGTAGTACACATTATACCTTCACTTGTAGTGCACATTTAACCTTCACATGTAGTACACATTACACCTTCACATGTAGTATACATTACATCTTCACACGTAGTACACATTGCTCCTTCACATGTAGTATACATTACACCTTCACATGTAGTACACATTACACATTCACATGAGTACACATTACACCTTCACATGTAATACACATTTCACCTAACATGTAGTACACATTACACCTTCACATGTAGTACACATTACACCTTCACATATAGTACACATTACACCTTCACATGTAGTACACATTACACCTTCAGATGTAGTACACACTACACCTTCACATGTAGTACGCATTACACCTTCACATGTAGTACACATTACACCTTCATGTGAAGTACACATTACACCTTCACGTGTAGTACTCATTACACCTTCACATGTAATACACATTACACCTTCACATGTAGTACACATTACACCTTCAAATGTAGTACACATTACACTATCACATGTAGTACACATTACACCTTCACATATAGTACACATCAGCCTTTCACATGTAGTACACATTACACCTTCACATATAGTACACATTACACCTTCACATGTAGTACACATTACACCTTCACATGAAGTACATATTACACCTTCACGTGTAGTACACCCTTCATAAATGTTACCTTGCCTACACTCCAACAGCACGTCAATTTTTAAAATTCACTTGTCCCCATTTGCTGCAAACTAACACGCTCACGCACGCTTGCTGGAAGTCCAAGCTTCTCGCACACAAAACCTCCTTAACCCCTCCCTTCAACCTTTTCTAGGCCGACCCTTACCCCGCCTTCCCTCCACTACAGATTTAAACACTCTTGAAGTCATTCTATTTTGCTCCATCCTTTCTATATGTCCAAACCATCTCAATAACACCTCCTCAGCTCTCTGGATAATACTTTTGGTAATCCCACACCTCCTCCTAATCTCCAAACTACGGATTCTCTGCATTATATTCACACCACACATTGCCCTAAGACACGACATCTCCACTGCCTCCAGCCTTCTCCTAGTTGCAACATTCACAACCCATGTCTCACACCCATACAAGAGTGTTGGGTTAGTGGTCGGCCTAGGAAAGGTTGAAAGGAGGGGGTAAAAGAGGTTTTGTGTGCGAGGGGCTTGGATTTCCAGCAGGCATGAGTGAGCGTATTTGATAGGAGTGAATGGAGACAAATGGTTTTTAATACTTGACGTGCTGTTGGAGTGTGAACAAAGTAACATTTATGAAGGGATTCAGGGAAACCGGCAGGCCGGACTTGAGTCCTGGAGATGGGAAGTACAGTGTCTGCACTCTGAAGGAGGGGTGTTATTGTTGCAGTTTTATAACTGTAGCGTAAAGCACCCCTCTGGCAAGACAGTGATGGAGTGAATGATGATGAAAGTTGTTTTTTTCGGGCCACCCTGCCTTGGTGGGAATATGCCGATGTGTTAATAAAAAAAATATTATAATGTTATGAATTTAATTTTATCACTTATGCTGCTGTTGCTACTGTACTTTATTGTATGTTACCGTAAAGTTTTACAGTACGCATTTTGCGCTACTGTATTGTTCATGTGTGTTTCTTCTTTGTCCTTGTGTTTTACTGTTGTTATTTCTTACTTCCCTTTTCTTGCTTGTTACAATACCATTCTTGTATATTGATGTACTGTTCTTTTATACTGCTTAATTTTCCTACAACATCTTCCACAACAGTCTCTCCAACAATGACATTTATGGTTTCCAAAACTATTAAGTTGTCTCACAATTCCCACATCTTTCACTCATTATTTCACATGATCCCTTTCACTTTCTCATCCACACTTATCTCCTCACTACAATATTAATACAATATAAATATCACACACAAAAATGCAACTTTCGTGGCGTATAACGGACCGTCATTGTTGTTGTCTTGGTCAATTCACAAAAAAAAAACAGCAACTCATCTTGCATCCTGGGAAATTCGCCTCATTGTTAATGCTTTGATACTACTCTTTTAGTCACTTATATGTTGCTCTACTGTACAATTGCAACACTAGCAACAAATTCAATGACTTTTGCAAAAAATCGCTTCTTTTATTACTTTAATTGACTTTCGTTATTTTTTTTTTTGATGCACACATTCCCTACCCTTTCTAAACCTAATCAGTTCTTCAATACTTAAAAATTTTCTTTTCCATTTATCTATCAGTCACAGTTCTGATATATACATTGGCTGGTATATTCAGCAGACAACAAATAAAATTATTTTATTTAAAAAATATTTTATAGTTCTATCTAACAGTGTCCAGCAGTTGTCAACTGCACCAGAAACAAAGGAACAAAAGCTAGGCTCGTGTACTGTGATGTAAATATGGAGATGCAAATAAAACCCAGAAACTATTTTACTACAGGAACAATGCTTCAGTAGTTACGACAGTTTTTAAAGTTTTTTTCAACACGACTGAAACCACTAAGGATTTAGTAGCTATGACAGTTTTAAAGACGACTTTCCAATATGGTTGGAGTCACTTTGGGTTTAAGAACTCTGTGTGATGTAGCTTTAATGTTATTCCTGGACTTTGATTATCTACATATGCCATACAGGTTATGATCACTTATTATTCTTATTTTCTATAATTTGATTATTTCTCATTCAGAATAAAAATATATTTGTGCAAGATGCCCTTTTAACTGTTATAGCGATTAAGACACACACTAGTATCAAGGTGCGTAACTAACTAGCACACTGCCCCAAGTTCACACTGTGCATGTTAGTACAGATACCATCACTTGCACACTGCCTTAAGTTCACACTGTGCATGTTAGTTCAGATACCATCACTTGCACACTGCCTTAAGTTCACACTGTGCATGTTAGTACAGATACCATCACTAGCACACTGCCCCAAGTTCACACTGTGCATATTAGTACAGATACCATCACTAGCACACTGCCCCAAGTTCACACTGTGCATATTAGTACTGATACCATCACTAGCACACTGCCCCAAGTTCACACTGTGTATATTATTACAGATACCATCACTAGCACACTGCCTCAAGTTCACACTGTGCATATTAGTACAGATACCATCACTAGCACACTGCCCCAAGTTCACACTGTGCATATTAGTAAAGATACCATCACTAGCACACTGTCCCAAGTTCACACTGTGTATATTAGTACAGATACCATCACTAGCACACTGCCCCAAGTTCACACTGTGTATATTAGTAGAGATACCATCACTAGCACACTGCCCCGAGTTTACACTGTGCATATTAGTACAGATACCATCACTAGCACACTGACCCAAGTTCACACTGTGCATATTATTAGAGATACCATCACTAGCACACTGCCTCAAGTTCACACTGTGCATATTAGTACAGATACCATCACTAACACACTGCCCCAAGTTCACACTGTGCATATTAGTACAGATACCATCACTAGCACACTGCCTCAGGTTCACACTGTGCATATTAATACAGATACCATCACTAGCACACTGCCCCAAGTTCACACTGTGCATATTAGTACAGATACCATCACTATCACACTGCCTCAAGTTCACACTGTGCATATTATTAGAGATACCATCACTAGCACACTGCCTCAAGTTCACACTGTGCATATTAGTACAGATACCATCACTAACACACTGCCCCAAATTCACACTGTGCATATTATTACAGATACCATCACTAGCACACTGCCTCAAGTTCACACTGTGCATATTAGTACAGATACCATCACTAACACACTGCCCCAAGTTCCCACTCTGCATATTAGTACAGATACCATCACTAGCACACTGCCTCAAGTTCACACTGTGCTATTAGTACATATACCATCACTATCACACTGCCTCAAGTTCACACTGTGCATATTAGTACAGATACCATCACTAGCACAGTACCCCAAATTCACACTGTGCATATTATTACAGATACCATCACTAGCACACTGCCTCAAGTTCACACTGTGCATATTAGTACAGATACCATCACTAACACACTGCCCCAAGTTCCCACTCTGCATATTAGTACAGATACCATTACTAGCACACTGACCCAAGTTCACACTGTGCATGTTAGTACAGATACTATCACTAGCTCACTGCCTCAAGTTCACACTGTGCATATTAGTACAGATACCATTACTAGCACACTGACCCAAGTTCACACTGTGCATGTTAGTACAGATACCATCACTTGCACACTGCCTTAAGTTCACACTGTGCATGTTAGTACAGATACCATCACTAGCACACTGATCCAAGTTAACACTGTGCATATTAGTACAGATACCATCACTAGCACACTGCCCCAAGTTCACACTGTGCATATTAGTACAGATACCATCACTAGCACACTGCCCCAAGTTCACACTGTGCATATTAGTACTGATACCATCACTAGCACACTGCCTCAAGTTCACACTGTGCATATTAGTACAGATACCATCACTAACACACTGCTCCAAGTTCACATTGTGCATATTAGTACAGATACCATCACTAGCACACTGCCTCAAGTTCACACTGTGCATATTAGTACAGATACCATCACTAGCACACTGCCCCAAGTTCACACTGTGTATATTAGTACAGATACCATCACTAGCACACTGTCCCAAGTACACACTGTGCATATTAGTACAGATACCATCACTAGCACACTGCCCCAAGTTTACACTGTGTATATTAGTACAGATACCATCACTAGCACACTGCCTCAAGTTCACACTGTGCATATTAGTACAGATATAATCACTAGCACACTGCCTCAAGTTCACACTGTGCATATTAGTACAGATACCATCACTAGCACACTGCCCCAAGTTCACACTGTGTATATTAGTACAGATACCATCACTAGCACACTGTCCCAAGTACACACTGTGCATATTAGTACAGATACCATCACTAGCACACTGCCCCAAGTTTACACTGTGCATATTAGTACAGATACCATCACTAGCACACTGCCTCAAGTTCACACTGTGCATATTAGTACAGATATAATCACTAGCACACTGCCTCAAGTTCACACTGTGCATATTAGTACAGATACCATCACTAACACACTGCCCCAAGTTCCCACTCTGCATATTAGTACAGATACCATCACTAGCACACTGCCTCAAGTTCACACTGTGCTATTAGTACATATACCATCACTATCACACTACCCCAAATTCACACTGTGCATATTAGTACAGATACTATCACTAGCTCACTGCCTCAAGTTCACACTGTGCATATTAGTACAGATACCATTACTAGCACACTGACCCAAGTTCACACTGTGCATATTAGTACAGATACCATCACTAGCACACTGCCTCAAGTTCACACTGTGCATATTAGTACAGATACCATCACTAACACACTGCCCCAAGTTCCCACTCTGCATATTAGTACAGATACCATCACTATCACACTGACCCAAGTTCACACTGTGCATATTAGTACAGGAACCATCACTAGCACACTGTCTCAAGTTCACACTGTGCATTTTAGTACAGATACCATCACTAGCACACTGCCCCAAGTTCACACTGTGCATATTAGTACAGATACTATCACTAACTCACTGCCTCAAGGTCACACTGTGCATATTAGTACAGATACCATTACTAGCACACTGACCTAAGTTCACACTGTGCATATTAGTACAGATACCATCTCTAGCATACTGCCTCAAGTTCACACTGTGCATATTAGTACAGATACTCATCACTAACTCACTGCCTCAAGTTCACACTGTGCATTTAGTACAGATACCTTACTAGCACACTGCCTAAGTTCACACTGTGCATATTAGTACAGATACCATCACTAGCATACTGCTCAAGTTCACACTGTGCATATTAGTACAGAACCATCACTAGCACACTGCCTCAAGTTCACACTGTGCATTTTAGTACAGATACCATCACTAGCACACTGCTCCAAGTTCACACTGTGCATATTAGTACAGATACCATCACTAGCACACTGCCTCAAGTTCACACTGTGCATATTAGTACAGATACCATCACTAGCACACTGCCTCAAGTTCACACTGTGCATATTAGTACAGATACCATCACTAGCACACTGCCTCAAGTTCACACTGTGCATATTAGTACAGATACCATCACTAGCACACTGCCCGAAGTTCACACTGTGCATGTTAGTACAGATACCATCACTAGCACACTGCCTTAAGTTCACACTGTGCATATTAGTACAGATACTATCACTAGCTCACTGCCTCAAGTTCACACTGTGCATATTAGTACATATACCATCACTAGCACACTGACCCAAGTTCACACTCTGCATATTAGTACAGATACCATCACTAGCACACTGCCTCAAGTTCACACCGTGCATGTTAGTACAGATACCATCACTAGCACACTGCCTCAAGTTCACACTGTGCATATTAGTACAGATACCATCACTAGCACACTGCCTCAAGTTCACACTGTGCATATTAGTACAGATACTATCACTAGCTCACTGCCTCAAGTTCACACTGTGCATATTTTTTTTTTTATATTTTATTTAAAACAGTACATACAATACATGTCATGACAAAAACGCATATTGAAACATATACATAAGCTCCTCAGCCTACCAGAAAACGAAACACAAATATAATCAATCTCCTTCGTATTAACCTATTTACTAGGTTGTCTTATCTTTACTGGAAAATATCAGAATACAACTACAAACTGCAGCAAAACTATACACAAAACAATAACTGCCTTTACCTAACCACACCTCAACACCCATCTCCCTGCTCACACATGTTACAAAAAATTAAACACCACAACTGCCTTAATAAAAATTATAAATCATATTACATTCCATAAACACACTGGAACAATACTATACTGTCTCTGCAAAGTCTTACCCAAACAGTCCGAAGACCTGGTATCACTGTAATACACCAAATAACAAGAAACCATTACAGCTCTACCATGTACACTTGTAAACCCCCTTCCATTCCTTTTTTTTTTTTTTTTTTTAAGGAAATACCCTTTCGAGTCAGACGTAAGTCATAATACAAGTCACAAACAAACTCTTATTAAACTTGAACTTGTGTACTATCCTAACTCCCCCTTTTTTTTTTTTTTTTTTAAATATCTCAATACAACTGTAAAACCTCATCTATATTATATACAAAACAATTTTTTTCTTTGACCTAACAACACCTCAAACAAAAACCCAACACCCTACACACATTACTAATATGAATCAAAATTAACTGTCATTACAATGTAAGACACCACTATATTTCATTCAACGATCACTTAAGATCATAAAGCTAACTCTTCAAAAGTCTGGAGCCTTACCTAACCTACTGCTGTATACCACGACAGTGCTCCTAGAACCTGGTGCACATCAAATAAAACCTCCCCATACCCATACATTTCAAGATTTACCACCACCATGTCATGCTTGAACCATATGACATTCCCTGTGTATAACACAGACAAAACAAAAATTACCCCGGTGGTAGCTGAAAAAGTTAACACAAAGGAAAATAATATTTTCTCCACCCACACACACGCACCCAACATACATCCAAACACCTGCCATACGTGACACAATGTCCATACACCAACACACGGATCTCACTCACACAGGCGGCATCTCTAATAGAGATCTTCCAATATATATATATTGTTTTTTCCTTTAATTTAGTCAACAAAGGTTTGCTTTGACTCACAAACCCCTAAGAGATTATGATGACGCCGACAGTTAGAAAACAGGCAAGCTTTCCCTTATGCTCCCAACACCCCCTCCCCCAACAACCCTTTTTCGCCAACCTCACTAACTACTGATTAACAAAAACATAATTTTTTTTTTTTTTTTATTAAATTATTATTGAAAGCAGAGCACCCAAAACCTGAAGCATCAACAACAAACCATCCTCATTTCCCCTTACACCCCTGCTACCATAATAAAACCATACCTCACACACTCTCATGTTAGTCCCTCACCCCCCCTCCCCAACAATAACGCAACAGTGAGGTTCCTATAACCCAAAGAAAACGCCTTACACCACCTTCCTGCATACACCTCTTGATTACGACATCTTGTCCTATAGAAACCTGCCGCCATAGCTCTAATACGGACAGCGCCCTGCTCCTCTCTCATGCACCACGAGATGTAAATGTACTCCACCACTAAATATGCCACGGCCCTTCTTACATCCTCAGGACACGCCTCAACATCCAAACTTAATGCCCTAAGGGTTGACAAACCCCCCGCCCCTACCCTTTTCAAAACCCCACTAAACCATTCCCTCACTTCCCCCAACTCCTCACAAAAGTAAATAACGTGATACGCAGTTTCAAGCCCACCGCATTTCAGGCACAACCCCTCCCTTATTATGCCCATTCTCCACAATTGTGCCCTTGATGCCAAAATGCCTAATAAAAACCTATACCCTGTTTCCCGTACCCTAGGTGGTATACGCAGCCTCTTCATCCAATACCACACCAATTTCCAATTATACATTGGATAAATCCCTGATCCCTGCACTATCTCTTTCTCCCCCTACCCTATCCAACTTACTCACCTTCACCCTACCTGGCACCCTGACAACTGAAAGGTATCTCAAAATATCCTCACAATGCAATAAATCTCTACCCTTCCACCACCTACGTACCTCACTCATAACCCTCCCCACTCGCCTGCCCCCCTTCCCCCCCTACTAAAAATTCCTGTTTTACGTATATACTTTGAAGCCTTCTCCCCAATGGTATCAACCCCATACCCTCTACGGCCACCCCCGCTGTCACTACTTCTCGCGCCAACCAATGCCTCCCATAGCTCCAAATGTATCTATAAACCCTTACCATCAACCTTCTTATGTCACACTCCCGTAGAGGATAAACAGTCGCCACAAACCACAGTTTACTATAAATTAGAGCATTCACTACCACTGCTCTTTGTAACAACGTTACCTCTCCAGGACTGAAACCACTTAACCTACCTAGCGCTTTGTTCACCACTAACTCCGAATTTAAGTCCCTTGCCAACTGACTACTATGACTAAAAATGACCCCACATATTTTTAAGCTATCAACACACATCCACCCACCCCTACTCCCCAACGGCCCCCCACCCACGAACCTACCTCCAACAACCTAGATTTCGCTCTATTGATGCCCATCCCAGTAGCCCCTCCAAACACCTCTATAATCTTATTAACATTTCCTAAACCCTCACTACTCCCCACCATAATTGTAGTGTCATCAACATAACCTACTATGCCCGTTTCACAACCCAACTTTTCATCCCCATCACATACCCCCTCACGAACCAACCTATAAAAGGGGTCTTGCAGACACCCAAAAAGGATCTGAGATAGGGGACAACCCTGCCTCAGACCCCTCTCAAACCTCACCTGAACCCCTAACCTGCCATTAACCTGGACCCTCGCCAAGGCACCATCATACAAGGTTCTTACCCACCTAACAATTTCCCCGCCAAACCCCTGCCTCCCTAAGATCTCATATAACATCTCCCTGTCTACACTATCGTACGCCGTTTCCCAATCTAACCCCAGAACCCCTCCCCTTCCTTCTGTTCCACGAAAGTCTTAATTCTTCTATGCCCCGTCCTAATACTACGTCCTGGTATACCAAACTGACCGTCCTCTAAAACCTTCTCCAACACCCTTTTCATCCTATTCGCTAATATCTTGGCAAAAATCTTATAATCAGAACATAACAAAGTTATTGCCCTATACCCTCTCAAAACATCACTGTCCTTGCCTTTTGGTACTAACACCACCACCCCAGTCCTCTGCACCTCATCCATCGTACCCCTATCCTTCATTTGATTCAGCACCTTTACTAAAACATCCTTCAAAACATCCCAATGACATACGTAGAAATCCCCAGGTAACCCATCCACCCCAGGTGCCTTCCCCATGCGTAACCCTTGCACTGCTTGCCATACCTCTTCAATCGTTATTCTTCCACCTAACCCCTTCCTATCCTCCTCCCCTAACCTCTCCTGAATGCTCTCTAGCACAATCCCCCTACAAACCTCATCCCTCACTCTACCCATGAACTTATTCTGAAACCAATACCTCGCATAAGCACACATCCCATCCGTAGTTCTTAACACCTGACCTGTATGATAACCCCCAATCTCCTCCTCTACCTTCAACGCCGTTATTGTCATGCCTGTTCTACGTGTCCTAAATCTCCTCAAAACAGTACCCGATGGCCTATCACCCCATAACACCTCTTCTAATTGACTACGAACCCTTATCGCCCTAAAAACTTCATTCTGAATATCCTTTAGTCTACCCTTAAGATACGCTATTTCCTGTTGATGACACCCTCCTCCTCCACCACTATAACAATCCCTTAACCTCCCTTCCAAATATCCCTGTAACCCATACCTATACCTAGCCTCCTCAACCCCTTCACGCCTATAATAACCTCTCACTGCCTCCTTTGCCATCAAATTCCACCACTTCCCTATGTCACAAATGCCCCTACCCCCACCCCAGAACCCCTCCCACCAAGCCTCGAAACCCTCACGATCCCCCTCTCTTTTCAGCAAACTAACATTCAACCTCCACAAATCCGAATAATATTTAACAGCACCCACCCACCCCAACACAGCCACCACACCCCTATGATCTGAAAACCCAACATCTATATTACGCACCTCTTCCACATTTATACTTGAAGACACGTACACCCTATCCAACCGTGCTTCATATCCTTTCCGAATAAACGTATGTTCTACCATAACCTGTCTACCATCTACTACATCCCTAACCCCAACTGCCCCTAACAAGTCCCTCAACACTGCTAGCACACAACCTGCTCCTCTCGGTTCTACGTCATTCCTCCTAATAACACAATTCCAGTCTCCCGCGATCACCGTTACTGCAGGAAGACCCCTTAATGCATAAACTAAATAATCCCTCACGAAATCCCCCTTGATACTAGGCACATTAACCGCTGGCATATACACACCCAGAAAACAAACCGAGATGTCACCCCAAACCCCATCTACCCTTACAATCCGCCCCCTCCTACCTCCTCCCACGACCTCAAATGAAAAGGGCAGGTTTCCCCTAATACCTACCAAAGCCCCTCCCTTGAAAAGTTCCGAACTTCCTGTATATAAATTAAATCCCTTTAACTTCAATTCCCTACCACACCTATAATTGTGTTCTTGGAGGAAACAAACATCAATACCCTCTCTCCGCAAAATACTCTCAACCCACATCCTCTTGACCTCCGCTCGGAGGCCATTAACATTCATACTTAAACACTTAAATTCTTTAAAGGTGGTTTCCCTCGATGCTTCGGTACTCGTGCTCCACCTGCATTGACGAAGAACCCACCCTCCTGGGCCCTCCTCCCACCTTGTCTACACGCTTCTCCTTTACTCCCCCCCTCTCATTCCTATCCCTTTCTGCTAACACTTTCTTCCCTGTTTTCTGAGCCGGCGTCAACACATCATCTTCCACCGAACCACTAGATCTCTTACGAGATTCTCCTGCCACCTCCATGATCTCTTCAGACACTGCACTGTCTACATTGACCTCCTTATGAACTTCCGCCTCTACCACACACACGATCACCTCATTACCACTCTCACCACAACCACTCTTACTCACGTCATCACTCAGCTCTTCGCCCAGACTTGCCATTACTTCCGGGTTATTCTGCAGCTCATACTCCTCACCCATGGAAGGTGGACTATCAATCAACTTCCTTAGATCCTCCAACATAGGATCTGTCAATTCCACCAAATCATTGCCATCCTCCTGTCCGATGGCGACTGTAGAATCCTGCACCCCCTCTGGACATGTCTCAGGAGGTAATGTCACCACCAACTCCTCCGCTTGCTCCATCTCATCGCTCCATGGACGTTCTCCTCTATCCTTACGCCCTGGAGAAGACACATTCCTCTCCATGTCACTGAAAAGGCTATCCACACCAATCCCCCTCACCTCCTCTCCACGTCGTTGCTGGGGTAACTGTCCTTGTCTCTCACAAGCCACCGCCAAATGCCCCGCCTGTCCACATAGCCGGCATGTCCTCACTTGCCCTGCATATGTCACATATACTTGTGTACGAAAGAGGGGCATCAATACATATGATGGTATAGGCATCCTCAATGACATCTTCAGACTGTATGATCCTTCTGGCAATCCTGCGTAGGCACCCTGTTCCCACCTACCGACAGTTGCCGCATGAATCACCCCATAGGCCTTGAAAACATCTCTCACATCTTCTTCATAAGCCTCAAATGGACAATTACGAATCCGTATCCACTTGTATGTCGCAGATACGTCCCTCAGCCGCACCTCCAATCCTTCCCTCACAACCATCCTCTTGTCTTGATAATCGTCAACAGCTCTTCCGTAGACACCACTCGACGAGAATTTCACAAACACTCTTGTTGCTCCATTAAGTGATATCCCATAAATATCTGAAGTGGCGAATCCATATTTATCACGTATAATGGCAGGTAAGAGATCGTCTGCATTTGAAGGGTAAATGGCCCCAGCGAGCACCTCAATACACACTGTATTTACTCTCCTTCTGTATGACTCTGCCATTGCTGAGAAAATGAAGTTGTCAAAGCTGGCCACCAGAGGCGCCTGACAGCACACCCTCACACCACAGTGGTCGGGCAGCAACTGTGCATATTAGTACATATGCCATCACTAGCACACTGACCCAAGTTCACACTGTGCATATTAGTACAGATACCATCCCTAGCACACTGTCTCAAGTTCACACCGTGCATGTTAGTACAGACACCATCACTAGCACACTGCCTCAAGTTCACACTGTGCATATTAGTACAGATACCATCACTAGCACACTGCCCCAAGTTCACACTGTGCATATTATTGCAGTTACCATCACTAGCACACTGCCTCAAGTTCACACTGTGCATATTAGTACAGATACCATCACTAACACACTGCCCCAAGTTCACACTGTGCATATTAGTACAGATACCATCACTAGCACACTGCCTCAAGTTCACACTGTGCATATTAGTACAGATACCATCACTAGCACACTGCCCCAAGTTCACACTGTGCATATTAGTACAGATGCCATCACTATCACTCTGCCTCAAGTTCACACTGTGCATATTAGTACAGATACTATCACTAGCTCACTGCCTCAAGTTCACACTGTGCATATTAGTACAGATACCATTACTAGCACACTGACCCAAGTTCACACTGTGCATATTAGTACAGATACCATCTCTAGCACACTGCCTCAAGTTCACACTGTGCATATTAGTACAGATACCATCACTAGCACACTGCCTCAAGTTCACACTGTGCATGTTAGTACAGATACCTTCACTAGCACACTGCCTCAAGTTCACACTGTGCATATTAGTACAGATACCATCACTAGCACACTGACCCAAGTTCACACTGTGCATATTATCAGAACCATCACTAGCACACTGTCTCAAGTTCACACTGTGCATATTAGTACAGATACCATCACTAGCACACTGCCCCAAGTTCACACTGTGCATATTAGTACAGATACCATCACTAGCACACTGCCTCAAGTTCACACTGTGCATATTAGTACAGATACCATCACTAGCACACTGCCTCAAGTTCACACTGTGCATATTAGTACAGATACCATCACTAGCACACTGCCTTAAGTTTACACTGTGCATATTAGTACAGATACCATCACTAGCACACTGCCTCGAAGTTCACACTGTGCATATTAGTACAGATACCATCACTAGCACACTGCCTCAAGTTCACACGTGCATGTTAGTACAGATACCATCACTAGCACACTGCCTCAAGTTCACACTGTGCATATTAGTACAGATACCATCACTAGCACACTGACCCAAGTTCACACTGTGCATATTAGTACAGATACCATCACTAGCACACTGCCTCAAGTTCACACTGTACATATTAGTAAAGATACCATCACTAGCACACTGCCTCAAGTTCACACTGTGCATATTAGTACAGATACCATCACTAACACACTGCCTCAAGTTCACACTGTGCATATTAGTACAGATACCATCACTAGCACACTGCCCCAAGTTCACACTGTGCATATTAGTACAGATACCATCACTAGCACACTGCCTCAAGTTCACACTGTGCATATTAGTACAGATGCCATCACTATCACTCTGCCTCAAGTTCACACTGTGCATATTAGTACAGATACTATCACTAGCTCACTGCCTCAAGTTCACACTGTGCATATTAGTACAGATACCATCACTAGCACACTGCCTCAAGTTCACACTGTGCATATTAGTACAGATACCATCACTAGCACACTGACCCAAGTTCACACTGTGCATATTAGTACAGATACCATCACTAGCACACTGCCTCAAGTTCACACTGTGCATATTAGTACAGATACCATCACTAGCACACTGCCTCAAGTTCACACTGTGCATATTAGTACAGATACCATCACTAGCACACTGCCTCAAGTTTACACTGTGCATATTAGTACAGATACCATCACTAGCACACTGCCCGAAGTTCACACTGTGCATATTAGTACAGATACCATCACTAGCACACTGCCTCAAGTTCACACTGTGCATGTTAGTACAGATACCATCACTAGCACACTGCCCCAAGTTCACACTGTGCATATTAGTACAGGTACCATCACTAGCACACTGCTTCAAGTTCACACTGACCATGTTAGTACAAATACCATCACTGGCACACTGCCCCAAGTTCACACTGTGCATGTTACGGTGCCCCGTGACCTTGTGGCAAAAGCTCTCTCTTCACACGGTGAGGGTCCGGTTCGATTCACCCATCTGTAAAATGGGTACCTGGGTGTTAGTCGACTGGTGTGGGTCGCATCCTGGGACAAAACTGACCTAATTTGCCCGAAATGCTCTGCATTACAAGAGGCTTTTTATATAGTAGTATGTCATTGATGTCAGCTAGGACTGTATACCTTATACATGTACTTGTAGTAAATAAAGATATTATTATTATTATTATTATTATTATTATTATTATTATTATTATTATTATTATTATTATTATTAATAATAATAATAATAATATTATTATTATTATTATTATTATTATTATTATTATTATTATTATTATTATTATTATTATTATTATTATTATTATTATTATTATTATTATTATTATTATTATTATTATTATTATTATAGTTCAAATACCATGTTATAGAAGAGTCCCCATAAAACAGTGAAGACACAACCAATAAGAGACAGTCTATATTATATCTTAGTATATTGTACCCTAGTATACTGCCCAATATTATACTATACCCTAGTATATACTATACCCTAGTATACTATACCCCAGTATATACTATACTTAGTATATTCAATACCCTAGTATATACTGTATCTTAGTTTATACTATACCCTAGTATTCTATACCCTAGTATACTATACCCTAGTATACTATACCCTAGTATACTATACTCTAGTACAGTACAGACTTAGTTCTCAAAGATGGCAAATATTAAAACTATTCACTACGTAGAATACAGAAGCGCCCCTCTCCCTGGAACTAAGTGCTTACACTCTCCCTGGAACTGAGTGCTGACACTCTCCCTGGAACTGAGTGCTGACACTCCCTGGAACTGAGTGCTGACACTCCCTGGAACTGAGTGCTGACACTCTTCCTGGAACTGAGTGCTGATACTCTCCCTGGAACTGAGTGCTGACACTCTCACTGGAAATGAGTGCTGACACTCTTCCCGGATCCGAGTGCTGACACTATCTCTGGAACTGAGTTCTGACACTCTTCCTGGAACTGAGTGCTGACACTCACCCTAGAACTGAGTGCTGACACTCTTTCTAGAATTGAGTGCTGACACTCTCCCTAGAACTGAGTGCTGACACTCTCCCTATAACTGAGTGCTGACACCCTCCCTAGAACTGATTGCTGACTCTCTCCCTAGAACTGATTGCTGACACTCTCCTTGGAACTGGGTGCTGATTCTCCATGGAACTGAGTGCTGACACTCTCCCTGGAACTGAGTGCTGACACTATCCCTAGAACTGAGTGCTGACACTCTCCCTTAGAACTGAGTGATGACACTCTCCCTGGAACTGAGTGCTGGCACTCTCCCTAGAACTGAGTGCTGACACTCTCCCTACAACTGAGTGCTGACACCCTCCCTAGAACTGAGTGCTGACTCTCTCCCTAGAACTGAGTGCTGACACTCTTCCTAAAACTGAGTGCTTCCCTAGAACTGAGTGGTGACACTCTTCTTAGAACTGAGGGGTGACACTCTTCCTAGAACTGAGTGCTGACACTCTTCCTAGAACTGAGTGCTGACACTCTCCCTAGAACTGAGTGCTGACACTCTCCCTAGAACTGAGTGCTGACACTCTCCCTAGAACTGATTGCTGACACTCTCCCTAGAACTGAGTGCTGACACTCTTCCTAAAACTGAGTGCTGACACTCTTCCTAGAACTGATTGCTGACACTCTCCCTAGAACTGAGTGATGACACTCTTCCTAAAACTGAGTGCTTCCCTAGAACTGAGTGGTGACACTCTTCCTAGAACTGAGTGCTGACACTCTCCCTAGAACTGAGTGCTGACACTCTTCCTAGAACTGATTGCTGACACTCTCCCTAGAACTGAGTGCAGACACTCTCCCTAGAACTGAGTGCTGACACTCTTCCTAGAACTGATTGCTGACACTCTCCCTAGAACTGAGTGGTGACACTCTTTCTAAAACTGAGTGCTTCCCTAGAACTGAGTGGTGACACTCTTCCTAGAACTGAGGGGTGACACTCTTCCTAGAACTGAGTGGTGACACTCTTCCTAGAACTGAGTGGTGACACTCTCCCTAGAACTGAGTGTTGACACTCTTCCTAAAACTGAGTGCTTCCTTAGAACTGAGTGGTGACACTCTTCCTAGAACTGAGTGGTGACACTCTTCCTAGAACTGAGGGGTGACACTCTTCCTAGAACTGAGTGCTGACACTCTCCCTAGAACTGAGTGCTGACACTCTTCCTAAAACTGAGTGCTTCCCTAGAACTGAGTGGTGACACTCTTCCTAGAACCGAGTGGTGACACTCTTCCTAGAACTGAGTGGTGACACTCTTTCTAGAACTGAGGGGTGACACTCTTCCTAGAACTGATTGCTGACACTCTCCCTAGAACTGAGTGCTGACACTCTTCCTAAAACTGAGTGCTTCCCTAGAACTGAGTGGTGACACTCTTCCTAGAACTGAGTGGTGACACTCTTCCTTGAACTGAGTGGTGACACTCTTCCTAGAACTGAGGGGTGACACTCTTCCTAGAACTGAGTGCTGACACTCTTCCTAGAACTGAGTGCTGACACTCTTCCTAGAACTGAGTGCTGACAGTAAACATTCAAACAAGGCCAATAATTTTCAAATCTGTGTTACAATATAAACATTATTCCATAAATTAACTTTAAGGAAATGACCCTCATAATGAAGGTCACTAAATCAAAGAAATTGGAATAATCCTTCCGTTCCTTGGATCAAAACTTTGATTGTGTGATATTAACTACAGCTGAAGGTCTAAGGTGCTGGTGTTCGGTACTCATAAGACAGTAAGGTTTATAAAACACATGAAGGTGTTTTATAAACCACAGGTGAAAGAAAAAATGTAAAATATATGTGAAGGCATAAAGTAGACACGACGAGTTACCTTGACTCTCTGATTATGTCCCTTAAAGATAATAACAAAGGTTATGTTCCAAGAAAGATAGTGAAGATAGTGAGTGTGACAAACAAACTGGGAAAGTTGTAGTTAAGAGAGTGATATCTCACAGAGTGACAACGATGATGTCCCACAAATATATTGAAGGCTTTTGTTTCATTCTTCTCAGACGTAACGAGGCACCTTCCTGGATCCTTACTATCTACCAGCCTCAAATGTGTTACAGTTTTCATTTTGTCTCCATAATTTTTCACTAACTACACTGGACCTCTCCTTCATTATCTGTGATAGATTGTTGTAACATATCTGCTGCAATAAATGAGCTGTGATATACGAGGCGTCACAGATTCTGTGAGACCTGAGAGCACTGGCATGATACATAGTGATCTGTTTATATCAGAAAACTGTCTATTGTCAACATAAAATGTCTATTACATTAAGTGAAATTATATTCACACCACACATTGATCTCAGACATGACATCTCCACTGCCTCCAGCCTTCTCCTTGTTGCAACATTCATCACCCATGCTTCACACCCATATAAGAGTGTTGGTATAACTATACTCTCATACATTCCCCTCTTTGCTTCCACGGACAAAGTTCTTTGTCTCCACAGACTTCTAAGTGCATGTATGATGAAGGTTCAATGAACTCCAAACTTTCCTGTTTACTTCTTTCACAACAGTGACTTACATAATGGAATTCATTTTCTCCCAGAATCCCTTTATCTTACTCTATAATAGACAGAAACAATTTTTTTTTTTAAATGGTGGACTGGTAAGCCAGAGGAAGGCTTCGGTCAGATGACCAAAAGCTGACCTATCCGAAAACAATAACTCTCTGATAATTAAGCCGTCCATTACGAAAGTCTGAATCTGTTGACATAAGTCATTTCTTTCACAACAAAGAACTCCTCCTCACTCGGTCACTCACAACAAAGAACTCCTCCTCACTCGGTCACTCACAACAAAGAACTCCTCCTCACTCGGTCACTCACAACAAAGAACTCCTCCTCACTCGGTCACTCACAACAAAGAACTCCTCCTCACTCGGTCACTCACAACAAAGAACTCCTCCTCACTCGGTCACTACAACAAAGAACTCCTCCTCACTCGGTCACTCACAACAAAGAACTCCTCCTCACTCGGTCACTCACAACAAAGAACTCCTCACTCGGTCACTCACAACAAAGAACTCCTCACTCGGTCACTACAACAAAAACTCCTCCTCACTTGGTCACTCACAACAAAGAACTCCTCCTCACTTGGTCACTGACAACAAAGAACTCCTCCTCACTCGGTCACTCACAACAAAGAACTCCTCCTCACTCGGTCACTCACAACAAAGAACTCCTCACTCGGTCACTCACAACAAAGAACTCCTCACTCGGTCACTCACAACAAAGAACTCCTCCTCACTTGGTCACTCACAACAAAGAACTCCTCCTCACTCGGTCACTCACAACAAAGAACTCTTCAATCGTTCACTCACAACAAAGAACTCCTCACTCGGTCACTCACAACAAAGAACTCCTCACTCGTTCACTCACAACAAATAACTCCTCAATCGTTCACTCACAACAAAGAACTCCTCACTCGGTCACTCACAACAAAGAACTCCTCACCCAGTCACTCACAACAAAGAACTCCTCCTCACTCGGTCACTCACAACAAAGAACTCCTCACTCGGTCACTCACAACAAAGAACTCCTCACTCGGTCACTCACAACAAAGAACTCCTCCTCACTTGGTTCCTCACTGGTCCTCACAAAAAGAATCCTCTCACTTGGTCACAAAAAAACCTCTCACTCGGTCCAACAAAGAACCTCCTCACTCGGTCCCACAACAAGAACTCTCACTCGGTCCTCCAGAACCTCCTGTCACTCACAACAAGAACTCCTCTCGGTCACTACAACAAGAACTCTCCCACTCGGTCCAATCCTCCTGTACTACAACAAGAACCTCCTGGTCACTACAACAAGAATCTTCCTACTCGGTCCTCAAACAAACTCCTCTGGTCCTCCAGAACTCCTCCTTCGTCCCAAACAAAGAACTCCTCCTCACTTGGTCACTCACAAAGAACCCTCCCGGTCCTCAAACAAGAACTCCTCCTCGTCACTCACAAAGAACTCCTGGTCACCACAACAAAGAACTCCTCCTCATGTCACCACAACAAGAACTCCTCACTCGGTCACTTACAACAAAGAACTCCTCATGTCACTACAACAAACTCTCACTTCCCACAACAAAGAACTCCTCACTCGGTCACCAACAAAGAACCTCACTCGTCACCACAACAAGAACTCCTCCTGGTCACTCACAACAAGACCCTCCTCTTGGTCCTCCAACAAAACTCCTCTGGTCACTACAACAAAGAACTCTCCTCACTTGGTCCTCAACAAAGAACTCTTACTCGGCCTACAACAAGAACCCTCACTGGTCACTCACAACAAAGAACTCCTCTACCGACAACAAAGAACTCCTCCTCTGTCCTCACAACAAAGAACTCCTCCTCATTGGTCCCAACAAAGAACTCCTCTCGGTCACCACAACAAGAACTCTCACTGGTCACTACAAAAAGAACTCCCTCGGTCACCACAACAAGACTCCTCACTGGTCACTCACAACAAAGAACCCTCACCGGTCACCACAACAAAGAACTCCTCCTCGTCACTCACAAAGAACTCCTCATCGGTCCCCACGAACCCTCACTGGTCATCAACAAAGAACTCCTCATGTCACTCCAAAAAAACCTCATCGTCACTAAACAAAGAACCTCCTCGGTCACCAACAAAGAACTCCTACTCAGTCACTCAACAAGAATCCCCTCCTGGTCCACAACAAAGAACTCTCACTCGGTCACAACAAGAATCCTCACTGGTCCCACAAAAGAACTCTACTCGTCCCAAAAGAACTCCTCCTTGGTCACCACAACAAAGAACTCCTCCTCCTTGGTCACTACAACAAAGAACTCCTCACTCGTCCTCCAACAAAGAACTCCTCACTGGTCACTCACAACAAAGAACTCCTCACTCGTCACTCACAACAAAGAACTCCTCCTCACTGTCACTCACAACAAAGAACTCTCCTCACTGGTCACTCACAACAAAGAACTCCTCCTCACTCAGTCACTCAACAAAGAATCCTCCTCACTGTCACTCACAACAAAGAACTCCTCCTCACTCAGTCACTACAACAAAGAACTCCTCACTTTACTCAAAACAAAGAACTCCTCCTCACTCGTCACTCACAACAAGAACTCCTCCTCACTTGGTCCCAAACAAAGAACTCCTCCTCACTCGGTCACTCACAACAAAGAATCCTCCTCACTGGTCACTCACAACAAAGAACTCCTCTTCACTCGTCACTCACAAAGAACTCCTCCTTGGTCACTCCAACAAAGAACTCCTCCTCACTGGTCACTACAACAAAGAACTCCTCCTCACTGGTCACTCACAAGAACTCCTCACTTGTCACTAACAAAGAATCTCACTCACAACAAAGCCTCACTGGTCACTACAACAAAAATCCTCTGGTCCTCACAGAATCTATGTCCTACAACAAGAATCCCTACTTGGTCACCAAAAACCTCCTCACTCGGTCCAAAAGAATCTTCACTCGGTCACTCACAACAAGACCCTCTTTACCCAACAAGAACTCCTCCTCATGGTCACCACAACAAGAACTTCTCGGTCTCACAAAAACTCCCATTGGTCACTACAACAAGAATCTCCGGTCATCACAAGACCCCTGGTCCAAAGAATCCTCTCACCGGTCCTCACAACAAGAATCCTCCGGTCAACAACAAAGAACCCTCCTCCTTGTCCCACAAAAAACTCTCCTTGGTCACACAAACCTTCCTGGTCTCACGAACACTGGCCCTCACAAAAAGAACCTCCTTACGTCCCAACAGAACTCCTCCTCGGTCATCAAACAAGAACTCCTGTTCCACACAGAACTCCTCTTGGTCCACAACAAAGAAATCCACAACAAGAACTCCTCACTTGGTCACTACAACAGAACCTCCCCTTGGTCACTAAAACTCTACGGTCCAAACAAGAACTCTCACTCGGTCTCACAACAAAATCTCCTCGTCACTACAAAAAACCCTCCTCACTGGTCTCCACGAATCCTCACTGGCACTAAACAAACTCCTAAATGGTCCACAACAAAAAGACTCCTTGCGGACCAAAAACACTCCTCCACTAGCTCACAACAAAGAACTCTCACTTGGTCACTCCACAAAGAACTCCTCCTACTGGTCACTCACAAAAAAACCTCCTCACTTGGTCCTCACAACAAAGAACTCCTCTCTCGTCACTACAAAAGAACTCCTCCTCCTTGGTACTCACAACAAAGAACTCCTCTCACTAGTCTCCAACAAAGAACCCTCCTCATCGTCACCACAACAAAGAACTCCTTCCTTGGTCACTCACAACAAAGAACTCTCCTGTCACTCAAAAAGATCTCCTACTCAACAAAGAACTCTCCTCACTCGGTCACTCACAAAAAGAACTCCTCCTCACTCAGTACTCAACAAAGAACTCCTCACTTGGTCACTCACAACAAAGAACTCCTCCTCACTCAGTCACTCACAACAAAGAACTCCTCCTCACTTGGTCACTCACAACAAAGAACTCCTCCTCACTCAGTCACTCACAACAAAGAACTCCTCCTCACTTGGTCACTCACAACAAAGAACTCCTCCTCACTTGGTCACTCACAACAAAGAACTCCTCCTCACTTGGTCACTCACAACAAAGAACTCCTCACTTGGTCACTCACAACAAAGAACTCCTCCTCACTTGGTCACTCAC
This sequence comes from Cherax destructor, assembly GCA_009830355.1. Classification (NCBI taxonomy): domain Eukaryota; kingdom Metazoa; phylum Arthropoda; class Malacostraca; order Decapoda; family Parastacidae; genus Cherax; species Cherax destructor. The sequence continues at coordinate 166,004 of WNWK01002579.1, read as the reverse complement.
AACAAAGAACTCCTCACTTGGTCACTCACAACAAAGAACTCCTCACTTGGTCACTCACAACAAAGAACTGTTATAATTTCTGTACAATGTTTAAGAAGCTACGACAGTTTTAAAGTTTCCTTTCATCATTGACAAGCTTATTAGCTATTGCTGTTTTAAAGATTACTTTGTTAAAGACAGCAGTCACATTGGTAACAGTAGCTAGAGAATGATATCTTAGTATCTTATTCCTGTCTCACTTAGCTCAGTATCTACGTTGTGTCTGTACTGACAAAAATAATTAAGGTGGTGGTTCCTGCACACTGGTCACTACTACTCTGTCTTACTAAGATACTATCTTATGTTGTCATGTTCTGTGATGTGTGAATATCAGCAAATATTATAAAATTATTGTTGTATTGTAATTTACAGTGATGTTTAAATGTTAGCATGTATTATACAATGTTATTTTTTTAATCATAATATTTATCCCATAGATAATACTTAATGTTAATGTTTAGATGGAGTTTGCGTCGCCAGTAAACATGGTACAGTTCACAACAGTTACAAGTAATAAACTTACATTTATGAATAACTACTAACATAATTTTTCAGTTAGAAAAACTTTCTTAAAAGCTGGTATGAGATATAAGGATGACTTGGTATGGGATATAAGGATGACTTGGTATGGGATATAAGGATGACCTGGTACGGCATATAAGGATGACCTGGTATGGGATATAAGGATGGTCTGGTATGGGATATAAGGATGACCTGGTATGACATATAAGGATGACCTGGTATGGGATATAAGGATGACCTGGTATGGGATATAAGGATGGCCTTGTATGGGATATAAGGATGACCTGGTATGGCATATAAGGATGACCTGGTATGGGATATAAGGATGACCTGGTATGGTATATAAGGATGACCAGGTATGGGATATAAGGATGACCTGGTATGGGATATAAGGATGACCTGGTATGGGATATAAGGATGACCTGGTATGGGATATAAGGATGACCTGGTATGGGATATAAGGGCGACCTGGTATATAAGGATGTAGATCACATCAAACTCAAGACAACACAATGGAAGAAGGCAACAACTTAAGCAACACACCTGAGCTGACCAACACAATTCGTCACAAAACTGTTTTTTCTATCATAATTTAATCTCGGGTATGTACTTTGTGGCCAAGAAAGAAACAAACAGGTTATTACCTACCCATTACTACAAATCCCCATTAACTCTCAACATTTCAACTCATCTTCAAGCTTACCATCTTCACAACTTATCATCAACCGTCTCTTACTACAACTCACAACCAACTATCCACATTATGTGAAGAAGGACTCAGATCTTTCTGTACGGTACACGTTCTTTACCAGATCGACAGTGCAAGTGAATATAATGTAAAGAAAGAATTCCAACAAGCTTACGTAACAAAGATAAAGTAATTACACAAACTTCCTACATTTTTACATGGGTCCCTCACATTATTTCTACATGATGTCTCATAGGTCCCTCATAACTTCCTTGTCTTTCACATTTTTCTTAAACCATCAAGTGGGTTTGTTTTGTTTTTATGTTCAGTTTAAACTATTTTTTGTGATCTTCGATGGCAATCATAGTGTTATCCTGGGTCAACTACCTCCAGTCATGCTGTGGTCACCTTGTAGTTGTTTTCTGAGACATACGTGGCTTACGGGGAAAGAATTATTACTTGCTTCGCCATGACAAGTGGAAAAAATTAACAATTATTAGGAACACAGAAGAAAGCACAGATATGTCAACACTGAACCTCGAGAGAAGAAAACACTTTTCCTTTTTTACTGTTATTAATATATATCAGTGTCGCATCATCTGTTAGGAAAATACTGGTAAGATCTCTTTCCTAGATTTAGGTAAATTTTATTCAATTTAAATGTTAAATAATCACATGTCAGTTTATAAGAAATCTAAATTGTCATTATTATTATTTGCGACCACTGTCAGCCTCAGACTTATCTCTAAGTTACCAGACCCTGCCACGTGGAGGCCAGTGGTTCGTCTTTAAGGTTACTGAAGTTTTTCCCAGGTCCATGTATCCAGGAGTCCATTTGTGTCCCCTCAGATATACTCCGTTCCTCACTTTCCCAAGGTCTGCTTCAACAACCAGCATCCCTGTCTTTCCCAGGTTCATGTGTCCAGGACTCCATCTGTCCGCCTTCAGATTTTCTCCCTTTCACACTTTCCAAAGGTATCCTCGCCTTTCCCAGGTCCATGTGTCCAGGAATCCATCCGTGGGCCCCCGGATGTCTCCCCTTCCTCACTTCCCTTAGATTATCTTCCAGTCTCAGCTTTCCCCAGGTTATGTATCCCGAAGTCAGCTCAGCCACCCCCAGTGACCTAGCTAGATGAGAACGAGGCCTTGTCTAGCTGGTCTACGGTAGAGACTGTCCAGGTGGGTGGAATTACTGGAGGTGACACACAGAAAACTGCGTCCAGTAATTACACCCACCAAGACAGCCACGACCGTACACCAGCTAGACGCAGCCAAGCTACCCTCCAGTTCCCCACCAAGGTGAGGCCATTCAATGAAATTTTGGGAGTTCTATTTATGTTATACGATTCATCTACATTAAATATAAGTTATTTGGTCTTTAATAAGCAGCTTAAGTATGTTTGTGAATGTTTTATTGTGTGTTGATGAGAGTTGGTGTGTTAATGTGTCTGTCCCACTCCACGCGAATTGTAATAAGTGTTGAACTTCATATTTATATTTGGTTATTTATCTAATGTATTTGCAACTGGTTACAACTGGTTACAACTGCTTCAACTGGTTACAACTGGTTACAAGCGCCGCGCACAATGGAAATAAGTCACTTTATCTGACTTTTTTTTGGGTTATCCTGGGTAATTTACATATACGTTACAATGTATGATAATTTGTGTAACTGGTTTTACATGTACATGTACCTAAGTAAACTTACTTAACTTACACATATACTTATTTTTACACTCATTTGCGCATTTCCGCAAACTAAGCTTGTGGGTTCATCACCATTCATACACATACAAAACCACGCACGTGTACACACACACAAACACACAGTAGAGGCCAGTGAAGAGGCGGGGCCAGGAGCTATGACTCGACCCCTGCAACCACAACTAGGTGAGTACAACTAGGTGAGTAAACACATTCATTGCCTCTTACGCTAATATGCATGTAATCACAAATACACACACACACTCATACATACGTCCCCTCTGCCATACACACACACATGTACACAAATTTGTACCCATCCATATAGCCACCTCCGTAACGGTTGTTAAAATTATGTTTGTCTTTTCAAAATAAAATCGAAAACTTGGAGGCAGAAAAAATCAGGCTTCCTCAATGTTCTGGAATTGAGGAACTTTATATATTTCAATATTCTGATGAAGAATCTTGGTTTTCGGTATTTTAAGACATCCATTATGTATGGTGTGGAAAGTTACTAGTTTTAGATACTTGTGGGTAAGGTAAAGAAGACACTATTATGAATTATCTTATGGAAGATATAGTTTAACTAGAAATCATTTTTAATTTTTTTTTAAACAAGTTTCTCTCTATTCTCATATTTTTACTTCCCTCACCTCCTCTAGACTATAATAAAACATTAGCTACCACACACACACACTGAGTCAAAGGGATGTTAGGAAGTATTTCTTCAGTCATAGAGTTGTCATGAAGTGGAATAGTCTAGAAAGCGACGTAGTGGAGGCAGGAACCATACATAGTTTTAAGACGAGGTTTGATAAAGCTCATGGAGCAGGGAGAGAGAGGACCTAGTAGCAATCAGTGAAGAGGCGGGGCCAGGAGCTATGAATCGACCCCTGCAACCACAAATAGGTGAGTAGGTGAGTACAAGTGAAGGGGGAAGCAGAAAGGGCCAGACGAATGAAGCCAAACTACAGGAAAGGGGACTACGTGGGCATGAAGAACTTCCAAAATGGGTTCAATGGGACAGAGAACTGGCAGGGAAGTCAGTAAACGAGATGATGGAATATGTGACAACAATATGCAAGGAAGCTTAGGAGAGGTTTGTACCCTAAGGTAACAGAAATACTGAAACAGCCAGGATGAGCCCGTGGTTCACCCAAAGGTGCAGGGAGGCCAAAACCAAGTGTGCTAGGGAATGGAAGAAGTATAGAAGGCAAAGGACCCAGGAAAATAAGAAGAGCAGTCGTAGAGCCAGGAATGAATATGCACAGGTAAGAAGGGAGACCCAACGACAGTACGAAAATGACAGCAGCGAAAGCCAAATCTGACCCGAAGCTGTTGTACAGCCACATCAGGAGGAAAACAACAGTCAAGGACCAGGTGATCAGGCTAAGGAAGGAAGGAGGAGAGATCACAAGAAACGACCGTGAAGTGTGTGAGGAACTCAACATGAGATTCAAAGAATTGTTCACCGAGGAGACAGAAGGGACTCCAGAAAGACAGAGAGGAGGGGTACACCACCAAGTGTTGGACACAACACACGCAACCGAGGAAGAAGTGAAGAGGCTGCTGAGTGAGCTAGATACCTCAAAGGCGATGGGGCCGGATCACATCTCTCAATGGGTCCTGAGAGAGGGAGCAGAGGAGCTATGTGTACCCCTAACAACAATATTCAACACATCTATCGAAACAGGGAGATTACCTGAGGAATGGAAGACAGCAAATGTAGTCCCAATTTTTAAAAAAGGAGACAGACATGAAGCACTAAACTACAGACCAGTGTCACTGACATGTATAGTATGCAAAGTCATGGAGAAGATTATCAGGAGAAGAGTGGTGGAACACCTAGAAAGGAATGAGCTTATCAACGACAGCCAACACGGTTTCAGGGACGGGAAATCCTGTGTCACAAACCTACTGGAGTTCTATGACAGGGTGACAGTAGTAAGACAAGAAGGCGTTTGACACAGTTCCACACAAGAGATTAGTGCAGAAGCTGGAGGACCAGGCAGGCATAACAGGGAAGGCACTCCAATAGATCAGGAAATACCTGTCAGGAAGACAGCAGCTAGTACGTGGCGAGGTGTCAGAGTGGGCGCCTGTGACGAGTGGGGTTTCACAGGTATTTGTGAACGACATGACGGAAGGAATAGCCTCCGAAGTGTCCCTGTTTGCAGATGATGTGAAGTTGATGAGAATAATTCAATCGAACGAGGACCAGGCAGAACTACAAAGAGATCTGGACAGGCTGCAAGCCTGGTCCAGCAATTGGCTCCTTTAGTTCAACCCCACCAAGTGCAAAATCATGAAGATTGGGGAAGAGCAAAGAAGACCGCAGACGAAGTACAGTCTAGGGGACCAGTGACTACAAACCTCAGTCAAGGAAAAATATCTTAGGGTGAGTATAACACCAGGCACATCTCCTGAGGCGCACATCAACCAAATAACTGCTGCAGCATACGGACGCCTAGCAAACCTAAGAACAGCATTTCGACATCTCAATAAGGAATCGTTCAGGACCCTGCACACTGTGTACGTGTTACGATTTTGGCCTGTGGACCACTTTGTTCGTGCTTCTCGTAACAAACGTGTAATAAGATGAAGGATATCACAAGTTTTCTTTCCACTTTTTGTTATACACAAGGCGAATAAGTTCTATAATGCTTTATCTGGATTTAATTCAGTAAATACTAAGCTTCTAGGAGTACTTAGTAAATTAAATATTTAATAAAAGCACTTACACATAAGTGATACATGAAAAATTCAGATATGCCTTTCCTACCACACTTATATATATATATATATATATATATATATATATATATATATATATATATATATATATATATATATATATAAAAAAATAGTACAGACACTATAATATCATAATCCACAAACACAAAATAGCACTGAGATCCTTAGTGCGGTGAATTAAGTACAGCAAGAGGTTCGTTTACTGCCTCATTAATTAACTATATATATCACTTCACTACAGCAGAAACTGGTAAGAGACGCTTTATCGATTAGACCTCAGAGTGCATACAATGCTAACTTGGTCTCTGCCCAATTGCTTCACTGAGGGGATGACTATACAAGCGTAATCCGTAAAGTATTTCCAACATGGAAGTAATGCAACAACTTCTAGCTTCCAATCAAAGAAATCCAGGTCCAAAGGTTCTCCTGGAGTTTTGTAGAGATAAATAAAGAGAGCTCCAAGCTGGTGCTTCTTCTCCTAGAGGTGAGAATGAACTACCATGAGTAAAACTCCCTGGCTCGACGTCACCTCGGAATAAGCGAGAGTTTGTGAGGTACAAACGACCACTAGGTAATATAAGAATACTAAACACTGCAGGTTTATAAAACATCCTAACTAACAACAAATAAATAATTCAGGGACAGATAATATTATAAAGCAAGGAAGCTTTATTTTAGCTATTAATAAAGAAACCAATAATATAATATTACATGAAAAAGCCGAAATTACACATTAAATAAATGACCCTTCTTAAATTATGATCAAAGGGCGTAACACTTCCCCTGTACGACTAAGTGTCGCACCAAGATGGTATTGAAGCCAAAAATGGCAGATAATGACTCCATTCTTCCTTATAGAAAAATTCCTCCAATTAAATTTAAAGATCCTTCTGGGTCACCATGAAGCAGAAGTCAGGAAATGGAGTTTAATCTGCACTCCGTCTCAGAGGTGGATACACAGTAGAGACCCCTGGTGACATCAGAAGCTGAGGATGTCAGGGAAGTACGACAGTAGTCATAGCCAAGGCAGGATATGTTCTTAACTTCCACCAAACTGGCATCCAAACTCAACTCCGTAAGGACTTCTATTTTCGTCACAGCAATCAACTTACTGTCGGTGACAAAAGTCAAAATATTAAACACAAAATTTATAAATTTCACAAAGCAAAAAAAAAAAAATAGGTGTTGTTCTAGAGAACAAAACACACACACACAAAAAAAAGGGGACTACTGACTTGTCCTTAAGGACGGGACAACGCATCGGCAATTACGTTATCCGGGACAAGTATGTGGCGAATACTTATTGAAAAGGGCTGAATCCGAAGAGCCTATCTTTGAATCCGGGCGTTCTTCGATTTCATTGAGTTTATAAATGTCAAAGGGTTATGGTCTGAATTGACGGTGATTTTGTGGGGAGTAGTTCCCAGGTAAACTTCAAAGTGTTCTAAAGATAACACTAAAGCTAATGTTTCCTTCTCTACAGTTGCATAATTTAGCTGGTGGGGCTTTAATTTTGCAGAGAAATAACAAATAGGATGAAGAATATCGGAAGAGGAGGAGGGTTGTAGGAGGACTGCTCCCACGGCATAGCTACTGCCGTCTACATGTAAAGAAAAGGGGACATTGAAATCTGGACTCTTTAATACTGGTGATGATTCAAGAAACCGTTTCAATCTGCAAAAAGCTAAGTCACATTCTGGGGTCCAGCGGAATTTAACTTTGGAACCGATTAATTCAAATAGAGGAGCTGCTACTTGTGAGAAGTTGGGACAGAACCGGCGGTAGTAGCCAGCCAGCCCCAAAAACCTTTGTACACCTTTCCTGTCTTTAGTTATAAGGAATTCTATAATGGCTGTGATCTTAGCATTAACAGGTGTTACTGTTCCTTGACCAATATTGAACCCTAGATATTTTATCTTGGCTTGCCCAAATTCACATTTTGCTAAATTAACAGTAAAATTATATTCTAACTTTTTCAAAAGAGCTTCTAGCCGAGACACATGCTGTCCCCATTCATCACTTATCACCACTAAGTCGTCCAAGACACATGCTATCCCCATTCATCACTTATCACCACTAAGTCGTCCAAGACACATGCTGTCCCCATTCATCACTTATCACCACTAAGTCGTCCAAGACACATGCTGTCCCCATTCATCACTTATCACCACTAAGTCGTCCAAGACACATGCTGTCCCCATTCATCACTTATCACCACTAAGTCGTCCAAGACACATGCTGTCCCCATTCATCACTTATCACCACTAAGTCGTCCAAGACACATGCTGTCCCCACTCATCACTTATCACCACTAAGTCGTCCAAGACACATGCTGTCCCCATTCATCACTTATCACCACTAAGTCGTCCAAGACACATGCTGTCCCCATTCATCACTTATCACCACTAAGTCGACCAAGACACATGCTGTCCCCATTCATCACTTATCATCACTAAGTCGTCCAAGACACGTGCTGTCCCCATTCATCACTTATCACCACTAAGTCGGCCAAGACACGTGCTGTCCCCATTCATCACTTATCACCACTAAGTCGTCCAAGACACGTGCTGTCCCCATTCATCACTTATCACCACTAAGTCGTCCAAGACACCTGCTTTCCCCTATTCATCACTTATCACCACTAAGTCGTCCAAGACACATGCTGTCCCCATTCATCACTTATCACCACTAAGTCGTCCAAGACACGTGCTGTCCCCATTCATCACTTATCACCACTAAGTCGTCCAAGACACGTGCTGTCCCCATTCATCACTTATCACCACTAAGTCGTCCAAGACACATGCTGTCCCCACTCATCACTTATCACCACTAAGTCGGCCAAGACACATGCTGTCCCCATTCATCACTTATCACCACTAAGTCGTCCAAGACACATGCTGTCCCCATTCATCACTTATCACCACTAAGTCGTCCAAGACACGTGCTGTCCCCATTCATCACTTATCACCACTAAGTCGTCCAAGACACATGCTGTCCCTATTCATCACTTATCACCACTAAGTCGTCCAAGACACATGCTGTCCCCATTCATCACTTATCACCACTAAGTCGTCCAAGACACGTGCTGTCACCATTCATCACTTATCACCACTAAGTCGTCCAAGACACATGCTGTCCCCACTCATCACTTATCACCACTAAGTCGGTGAAGACACATGCTGTCCCCATTCATCACTTATCACCACTAAGTCGTCCAAGACACATGCTGTCCCCATTCATCACTTATCACCACTCACTAAGTCGTCCAAGATACGTGCTGTCCCCATTCATCACTTATCACCACTAAGTCGTCCAAGACACATGCTGTCCCCATTCATCACTTATCACCACTAAGTCGTCCAAGACACATGCTGTCCCCATTCATCACTTATCACCACTAAGTCGTCCAAGACACGTACTGTCCCCATTCATCACTTATCACCACTAAGTCGTCCAAGACACATGCTGTCCCCATTCATCACTTATCACCACTAAGTCGTCCAAGACACATGCTGTCCCCATTCATCACTTATCACCACTAAGTCGTCCAAGACACGTGCTGTCCCCACTCATCACGTATCACCACTAAGTCGTCCAAGACACGTGCTGTCCCCACTCATCACTTATCACCACTAAGTCGTCCAAGACACATGCTGTCCCCATTCATCACTTATCACCACTAAGTCGTCCAAGACACATGCTGTCCCCATTCATCACTTATCACCACTAAGTCGTCCAAGACACGTGCTGTCCCCACTCATCACTTATCACCACTAAGTCGTCCAAGACACGTGCTGTCCCCACTCATTACTTATCACCACTAAGTCGTCCAAGACACATGCTGTCCCCATTCATCACTTATCACCACTAAGTCGTCCAAGACACGTGCTGTCCCCATTCATCACTTATCACCACTAAGTCGTCCAAGACACATGCTGTCCCCATTCATCACTTATCACCACTAAGTCGTCCAAGACACATGCTGTCCCCACTCATCACTTATCACCACTAAGTCGGCCAAGTAGGCTTCTACTCCTTCCAATTCATAAGTTATATTGTTCATCAGCCTCTGAAAGGTAGACGCCGCATTACAGAGGCCGAAGGGCATAACTAAATAATTAAACAGACCACCAGGAACAGTAAAAGCTGATATCTCTTGGGCTCGTGGTGACAGAGGTACTTGGTAATAACCTCGTAACATGTCTAGTCGACTCACATACTTAGCCCCAGAGACTTTGTCTATTAAATCGTCTACCCTAGGTAGAGGATATCCATCTGGTAAGGTCACGGAGTTTACCTTCCGGTAGTCTGTACACATACGGTACGATCCATCTGCTTTAGGCACGAGTACACGGGAGAAGCCCACGGACTTCTGCTGCGTTCTATCAAACCATGAGTCAACAGAAAATATATTTCTTCTCGGAGTACCTGGTTTTTCGCCGGACTTGTTCGATACGGGGCTTGCTTAATTGGCCTTGTACATCCACATCATGTGTCCCCAGAGTGCAACGCTGGGGGACGTCTCCAAATAAACTCGGATACGTCATTAGCAACTCTTTTATCTCTCTTGCTCGGTCATCTCCTAAGTTACTTAAAAAACAGTTCATAGCACTCAACACTTCTGAATTTTTTAGGCGCACTTCTACCCCTCTAGAACAATCTACAAGGCATGCGTTCTCTTGGGGTAGGACAGTAGTAGTGGGCGATATTCCCCCATAATACTTCTTTAATTGATTTACATGGTAGGTATGGTTCGACTTCTTTTTACCTGGTGTGCGAACCAAGTAATTAACCTTGCTCAGTTTCTTCACTATCTCCATGGGCCCTTCATACCTGGGCTGTAACGTATGCACAGCTACCAATTTCAGAGCTAAAACTTTATCCCCTACTTGAAAGGAACGATGAGCAGCACGCTTGTCGAAACGCTGTTTCATTTTAGTCTAGGCTTTTGTTATATTTTCTAAAGCTAGGTTCCTAGTAAAAGACAAGTGCACTTGCATTCAAGAGGGGGATAAATGTAAAGGTGGATCAGCTCTCCCGGACCACACTTCCTTCAATACCGCCAGGGGCCCTCGGACTGTATGTCCATATATCAGCTCAAAGGGGCTGTACCCTAAACTCTCTTGCTCACTCTCCCTTATTGCGAGGAGAAGAAAATGGATACCCTCATCCCAGTCTTTGGAAAACTGCTCACAATAAGCACGCATCATGAACTTTAATGTCTGGTGGAACCTCTCTAAGGCCCCCTGGTTTTCAGGTCTATAAGCAGGGGAGAGTAAAGGTTTAATTCCGAATCTAGACAAAGACTCTCGGAACACTCGGGAAGTGAAATTAGAGCCTTGGTCAGACTGAATTTCCAGAGGTAACCCTACATGGGAAAAGAATCTAATTAGAACCCTTACAATAGCTCGAGCATTTATTTTCCTTAGTGGAACAGCTTCAGGATACCTGGTGGCAGTATCCATTATTGTCAACAGGTATTGATTACCCAACTTGGTTTTAGGTAAGGGCCCCACACAATCGATTATTAAACGAGAAAAAGGCTCTCCTTCAACTGCAATAGGAATGAGGGGAGCAGGAGACGGGGTCTGTGCTGGTTTTCCTATTTTCTGGCAAATCGGACAATTTCGAAGGTACTCCACAACCGTCTCTTTCATCTTGGGCCAGTAAAAATATCGAGACAACTTTCTCATTGTCTTACGTATCCCCAGATGCCCCCCCATTGGGCTATTATGGGCCACTTCCAGAGCCAAGGTTCGGAATCTTCCTGGTAAAACCAGTACCTGTTTAGTAGCACATAATCTAGTACCTGGGGCAGTTGCTGTAGGAACTTTCCTCATAAGAAGACCATTACTATAAAAGAAACAATCTTCTACATCTGCTGCCTCAGTTTCAGTAATGGCTAGTCCCCTTACTCCCTCCAAAGAAGAGTCTTCTAGCTGTTCTTGGATCAAATTTTCGTGCTTAAAATCATTAATCCGCATGGCCGTTAGGTCAGATGCCTAAATTCCTGGTGTCTTATCCTTCTGGCATGTGAGCATCACTAAACAATAGATCCAGGCCCCAATCCGTGGGATTATTGCTCGAGGAGGAGAGTGGTGAATGAGACTTTGCCATGGCTCTCGTGACTACTGCGAGAGGAAATAAAAGAGGACCCTCCTGGCAAGCTTCAAGGGCAAAATTTTCACCTGAGGTATTCTCTATGACTAGGGGTTCTTTACAGATTCTTCCCAGGCCCAAGTCGTTTCCGACTAGCAGATCCACTGACTTAATGGGAATCATTTTCTGATATGCCCACCACTGCATATCCATCATAAGAGCCTATGTTCAAGTATATTTTATGGAGGGGAACCCTAGACACGGTACCTCCGTATGCCTCTAAGAGCACATCCATCCTGGTATAGGTAGAATCATTCAAAGGGACAACACCCTTTCTCAACAGAGTTAAGTAACTCCCGGTGTCTCTATAAGACTTTATGTCAATGAGTTGGGATTTGGTAGTCCCGGCATTACCCAGGGAAAAATAAGGACTCATCGTCTCACTTACTTTCTTTGTAGACATGATCGAGGGAGTCAGTCATCTAGCGGTAGAAACCCGAGCGGCTGAATCTTGCTCCCTCCGTGGGTCCTTTCCCTGGCACCTGGTAGACGACGTCATCTGTACTGGAACCACATCCAGAACTTTATACTTCCGGTCTCTGTCTAACTTGTGACAGAGGCTCCTCACATGCCCTTTCTTCTGACAGTAAGAGCAGGTTGGCTCCCTCCTTGCGTTATCTACCTCCTGGCCTGGCTTAGTATACAGATTTCCTCCAGTATTAGGTTTAGGATTGGAGTAGAAAGCCGCCTTATAGGGAGGGAATTTCTGATGAACCTCTTCTTTTGGTTGGTGCTGCCAATCCCTGGGGGATGTTCTCCCCATCTTCTCTCTAGGGGGTTTTTCCGTTGTCAACTGAGAGGATATTTCGTAGTGATCAGCAAGTGAGGCAGAAGTTAAAACATTCAAAGTCTGATGATCAATTAGAAACTTACGTAAGTCTCCTGACAGGGCGTTATGAAACTCTTCCTGTAATATTAGTTGAGTCAGGCTTTCCTTAGAGTCACAACCCGAGGCCCTTAACCACCTTTCAAGGGCTACCGTCTTCTGACGGGCAAAGTCTACCCACGTTTGACCGGGTAGTCGTTGTAAGGTACGGAAAGTCCTTTGATAACTCAAAGGGAGCAAGTCGTAAGTTTCCAAAATTACTTTTTTAACAACCTCATACTTCATATACTTATCATAAGGTAGAGTAGCTGTACACTTTTGAGCCTTACCGGTTAGAGTTGTGTGCAATAGAGTGGCCCAATATTCCTGAGGCCATTGCATCTCCTTTGCCTGGTTCTCGAAAGTGTCAAAATAAGTGTCTAGGTCATCCTCACTGAACCGAGGCACTAGAAATGCTGCCTTATGCAAATCGAAGGACAGGTTAGAGGAAACCGTCGGTCTCCTGCTGCTCTCCTCTTGTTGCCTCTCATAACGAATATTCTCTCGCTCAAATTCTTCTTTGTACATCTGTCGCTGTGCTTCTAATTGAGCCGTTTGCAGAGTTATGAGATGCTCCATTCTCTTAAAATGGTCCAAAGAGATGGGTGTCAAAGGCACCGGTGGGGTCGGGGAAGGAGCTCCTCTGGTCGTGTCTTGGGCCGAGCTCCCTCTCCTCGTAAATGCATAGAATCACTGTATGGTCGTGGACTATCAAAAGGCCTCGTTTCATTACCTCGTTCCGGGGGAACCCCGTCACTAGACATTCCCTTGGCTCCCGGTGGTGACATACTACCAGCAAGTAAAGAAGTTGTAGGTCTCCCAGGGGCTGCTTCGTCGACTTCATGTGACTTCTCTAGGTCGTCTACTAGAGACATATTATCCAGCTGGTATATTAAACTTTCCACCGGTGATTCAGGAGTTTTGGAAGCTTCTAGGTTTATAGGGAATAAGATATTCCGTATAATAGACCGGAGAGTCTCCGTGGTATAACGGTTGTTATATGTCACTCCCAGGTGCTTTGCTATCTGCCAACATGTCTGCAGTTTCAGCGTCTCTAATTTATCCAGAGTCAGTTCCTTAACCAGTTGCTGTATATTAACTTCCATAATGAAGATCTAGTCGGTGTAGCTCCTAGGAGAGGCCCCCACTTGTTACGATCTTGGCCTGTGGACCACTTTGTTCGTGCTTCTCGTAACAAACGTGTAGTAAGATGAAGGATATCACAAGTTTTCTTTCCACTTTTAGTTATACACAAGGCGAATAAGTTCTATAATGCTTTATCTGGATTTTATTCAGTAAATACTAAGCTTCTAGGAATACTTAGTAAATTAAATATTTAATAAAAGCACTTACACATAAGTGAGACATGAATAATTCAGATATGCCTTTCCTACCACATTTATAAATATATATATATATATATATATATATATATATATATATATATATATATATATATATATATATATATATATATATATATATATATATATATATATATATATATATATATATATATATATATATATATATATATATATATATATATATATATATATATATATATATATATATATATATATATACAGACACTATAATATCATAATCCACAAACACAAAATAGCACTGAGATCCTTAGTGCGGTAAATTAAGTACAGCAAGAGGTTCGTTTACTGCCTCATTAATTAACTAATTATATCACTTCACTACAGCAGAAACTGGTAAGAGACGCTTTATCGATTAGACCTCAGAGGGCATACAATGCTAACTTGGTCTCTGCCCAATTGCTTCACTGAGGGGATGACTATACAAGCGTAATCCGTAAAGTATTTCCAACATGGAAGTAATGCAACAACTTCTAGCTTCCAATCAAAGAAATCCAGGTCCAAAGGTTCTGGAGTTTTGTAGAGATAAATAAAGAGAGCTCCAAGCTGGTGCTTCTTCTCCTAGAGGTGAGAATGAACTACAATGAGTAAAACTCCCTGGCTCGACGTCACCTCGGAATAAGCGAGAGGTACAAACGACCACTAGGTAATATAATAATACTAAACACTGCAGGTTTATAAAACATCCTAACTAACAACAAATAAATAATTCAGGGCCAGATAATATTATAAAGCAAGGAAGCTTTATTTTAGCTATTAATAAAGAAACCAATAATATAATATTACATGAAAAAGCCGAAATTACTCATTAAATAAATGACCCTTCTTAAATTATGATCAAAGGGCGTAACAGTACGTTAGGCCCATATTTGAGTATGCAGCACCAGTTTGGAACCCACACCTAGCCAAGCACATAAAGACACTAGAGAAAGTGCAAAGGTTTGCAACAAGACTAGTCCCGGAGCTAAGGGGTATGTCCTACGAGGAGAGGTTAAGGGAAATCGACCTGACGACACTGGACGACAGGAGAGATAGGGGGGACATGATAACGACATATAAAATACTGAGAGGATTTGACAAGGTGGACAGAGACAGAATGTTCCAGAGATGGGACACAGCAACAAGGGGTCACAGTTAGAAGTTGAAGACACAGATGAATCACAGGGATGTTAGGAAGTATTTCTTCAGTCACAGAGTGGTCAGGATGAGGAATAGTTTGGGAAGTGATGTAATGGAGGCAGGATCCATTCATAGCTTCAAGAAGAGGTATGATAAAGCTCATGGCGCAGGGAGAGTGACCCAGTAGCGGCCAGCGAAGAGGCGGGGCCAGGAGCTATGAATCGACCCCTGCAACCACAACTAGGTGAGTACACACACACACACACATACACACACACACATACAGACCCCGGTGGCCTAGTGGGTAAAGCTCTTGCTTCACGCACGGAGGGGCCGGGTTCAATTCCCGGCGGGGCAGAAACATTTCGAAGTGTTTCCTTACATACTCATACACACACACATATATACAACAGGCCTAGTGTCTAATTGACATGTGCCTAGAAGAAAATGGTAACTAACACACACACACACACACACACACACACACACTCACACTCATACACACAAGATAATTAATAAAATTCTTGATTACGTAATTTAAATTTTCTTAAGAAAATTGAATGACAATTACATTATTTAAATGACATATTTTGGGAAAAGATGTAAATATGTGAAGAAGTGGCTAACTTGAGAGACTTGTGGTTAAGACAAAGAAAATATTCTTGTAAATCATCTAAATTAGAATTAATTATTAAATAATTCTCTCAGTTTCCACATATACAGTAATAACATCAAAACATTCACCATCACAGATACGAAATAAAAAAAACAACTAAGTGATGAAAATAAAAACTGTCAACTTAGATGATTCGATCTGTTGACAATAAGAATTTTGGTGGTGGCTGCCACAACCTGGCCAGTACCACTGTGTTGGTGGTGGCTGACACAACCTGGCCAGTACGACTGTGTTGGTGACGGCTGCCACAACCTGGCCAGTACGACTGTGTTGGTGACGGCTGCCACAACCTGGCCAGTACGACTGTGTTGGTGGTGGCTGCCACAACCTGGCCAGTACGACTGTGTTGGTGACGGCTGCCACAACCTGGCCAGTACGACTGTGTTGGTGGTGGCTGCCACAACCTGGCCAGTACGACTATGTGTTAATGTCTCCCATACTGTTATTATGTACTGTGATGTATGAATGTTAACATATATTGCACACTAAATGTTGTGGTGCACTGTATATAAAGTATGTCTGCTACACCAGAGATAATAATACAGTATGTAACCTGTTTACAACCAGTTAATAAAATGTTAATCGCTAAACTTGGGAATAAAGTAAGTTCAACACTCATATATGCTATGAGACACACGTCTCAGGTGTATGTTATTATTACATTTTACTGTGGAAACTGTTATAAAAAATATGTTTTAAAATAACTTGTTATTTTTATTACTATTTTATTTAATATTCGTAGAGTGTCGCATTCACATTATAATAATTATTGGTTATTGTAGTTAATATAATCACAACCTCCTGGAGGTCATGCCACTCACAACCTTCTGGAGGTCATGACACTCACAACCTCCTGGAGGTCATGCCACTCACAACCTCCTGGAGGTCATGCCACTCACAACATCCTGGAGGTCATGCCACTCACAACATCCTGGAGGTCATGCCACTCACAACATCCTGGAGGTCATGCCACTCACAACATTCTGGAGGTCATGCCACTCACAACATCCTGCAGGTCATGCCACTCACAACATCTAGGAGGTCATGCCACTCACAACCTCTTGGAGGTCATGCCACTCACAACATCCTGGAGGTCATGCCACTCACAACCTCCTGGAAGTCATGCCACTCACAACCTCCTGGAGGTCGTGCCACTCACAATATCCTGGAGGTCATGCCACTCACAACATCCTGGAGGTCATGCCACTCACAACATCCTGGAGGTCATGCCACTCACAACATCCTGGAGGTCATGCCACTCACAACATCCTGGAGGTCATGCCACTTACAACCTCTTGGAGGTCATGCCACTCACAACATCCTGGAGGTCATGCCACTCACAACCTCCTGGAGGTCATGCCACTCACTACCTACTGGAGGTCATGCCACTCACAACCTCCTGGAGGTCATGCCACTCACAACATCCTGGAGGTCATGCCACTCACAACCTCCTGGAGGTCATGCCACTCACAACGTCCTGGAACAATGGTTTGAAAACGTGCAGATATGCAAATGAGAACACGTGTATGTGTATATGTTGCATTCGGCTTGGAATGTGGAATGTGTGTGCACGTTTCATGCAGGATAGTGTTTGTGTATGTGTGTTAGTCACTAGCAGTCAAAGGCACTTGTTGAATGACACTTGGCATGCGTTGTGTGTGTGTCTGATTGTAAGTGTGTTTGCTTGTATGTGTACTCACCTATTTGTGGTTGCATGGGTCGAATCATAGCTCCTGGCCCTGCCTCTTTGCTGTGAGTGTGTGTGTTTGTGTGTAAATGTGCGTGCGTATGTATGTGTGTGTGCCTGCTTGTGTGTGTGCCTGCTTGTGTGTGCGGGTCTGAGTGTGATTGTATGCCTGCTTGTGTGTGTGTGTATGTATGCCTGCTTGTGTGTGTCTGCTTGTGTATGTATGTGTCTGCCTGTGTGCATACCTTCTTAGTGAGTGTTTGCATAGGCTTGCAAAGGCACTTGTCGATTGATACTAAGCCTGTTGTGTATGGTGTGTGTGTGTGTGTATGTGTGTGTGTGTGTGTGTGTGTGTGTCTGTGTGTGTGTGTGTGTGTGCACTTATATTACATAACATTAATCCAGATTAAAAAATCACTAATTATAATTAATAATAAAATTATTATTTGCGACCACTGTCAGCCTCAGAGTTACCAGACCTTGCCACGTGGAGGCCAGTGGTTCGTCTTTAAGGTACAATCCCCCCTCGCCTTACCCAGGTTCATGTGTCCAGGAATCCATCCGTGGGCCCCCGGATGTCTTCCCTTCCTCACTTCCCTAAGGTCAGCCTCGCCTCTCTGTGTTCTCATCTCTGCCTTCCAGCCTCAGCCTTCCCCAGGAATCCATCCGTCCGCCGCCGGATGTTTCCCCTTCCTCACTTCCCCAAGGTCAGCCTCACCAACCTTGTATTCTCGCCTTTCCCAGGTTCATGTATCCAGGAATCCATCCGTTCGCTCCCGGATGTCTCCCCTTCCCCACTAACGTAAGGTCAGCGATTTAGGTCGTTACCTTCCCGGATCAGTGTCTCCAGGAGTCCACTCGTGTCACCTCAGGTGGACTCCCTTCCCTTCCAGATTGATAGTATGATAGAACAAATTCTTATCTCCCGCCGCACTACTGAGAGACGCATTTCTCAAATTAGTTCTACAATCGTATGTCCACTGCAGAGTGATCTGAAAAGCTGCTTTTTAAAAACTGTGAATTTCATTCAGAAAAGTGCAAAAACACACCGTGAATTAATTTAGAAATTTTATTGAGGAGCTGAAGCTTGAAGACAAAGTGAGCTTTGATTCTACTGTATTGTAAGATGACTGTCAACTACCAGTCTGTTGAATAAGTTTGTTGCTCTTTCTGAACCAATCATTGCTTTCATGAATGGGTATAGATTCCGATGTTCTTACAGAACTTGGACAATCAGTTTTTAGTTTTCAGAATAAAATAAAGCTTTTTAAAGAAATCTGGCAACAAATAAACTTGATCACTTTCCCAAACTTAAATTAAGAATTACTAATTTTCCTGATGTTTTGAGAACAGCATTGAGAAACTAAAAAAGTTAAAGCCATGTTTTTAGTTTCTTGTGAATACTTTAGTGATTGATGTCATCAACGATGATGTCCTGTTGTTGCATCTTTAGTGATTGGTGTCATCAACGATGATGTCCTGTTGTTGCATCTTTAGTGATTGATGTCATCAACGATGGATGTCCTGTTGTTGCACCTTTAGTGATTGATGTCATCAACGATGGATGTCCTGTTGCTGCATCTTTAGTGATTGATGTCATCAACGATGGATGTCCTGTTGCTGCATCTTTAGTGATTGATGTCATCAACGATGGATGTCCTGTTGCTGCATCTTTAGTGATTGATGTCATCAACGATGGATGTCCTGTTGCTGCATCTTTAGTGATTGATGTCATCAACGATGGATGTCCTGTTGTTGCATCTTTAGTGATTGATGTCATCAACGATGGATGTCCTGTTGCTGCATCTTTAGTGATTGATGTCATCAACGATGGATGTCCTGTGTGCATTTTAGTGATTCGATGTCTCAACTGGATGTCTGTTTTCACTTAGTTTATGTCATCAACGATGGATGTCCTTTCCACCTTAGATTGATTAACTGATTCCTGTTGTGCATCTTTAGTGATTGATGTCATCAACGATGGATGCTGTTGCTGCATCTTTAGTGATTGATGTCATCAACGATGGATGTCCTGTTGCTGCATCTTTAGTGATTGATGTCATCAACGATGGATGTCCTGTTGTTGCATCTTTAGTGATTGATGTCATCAACGATGGATGTCCTGTTGCTGCATCTTTAGTGATTGATGTCATCAACGATGGATGTCCTGTTGCTGCATCTTTAGTGATTGATGTCATCAACGATGGATGTCCTGTTGCTGCACCTTTAGTGATTGATGTCATCAACGATGGATGTCCTGTTGTTGCACCTTTAGTGATTGATGTCATCAACGATGGATGTCCTGTTGCTGCATCTTTAGTGATTGATGTCATCAACGATGGATGTCCTGTTGCTGCACCTTTAGTGATTGATGTCATCAACGATGGATGTCCTGTTGTTGCACCTTTAGTGATTGATGTCATCAACGATGGATGTCCTGTTGTTGCACCTTTAGTGATTGATGTCATCAACGATGGATGTCCTGTTGCTGCATCTTTAGTGATTGATGTCATCAACGATGGATGTCCTGTTGCTGCATCTTTAGTGATTGATGTCATCAACGATGGATGTCCTGTTGTTGCACCTTTAGTGATTGATGTCATCAACGATGGATGTCCCGTTGTTGCACCTTTAGTGATTGATGTCATGAACGATGGATGTCCCGTTGTTGCACCTTTTGCCTGGGATGTTGCTTCAATAGAAAAAGAGCTTAATGGAGCTGCAGGAAGATGTGTGTTTGAAGTTAGTACATAAAAGATCATCTCTAACTGACTTTTGGAAACAAATCCCAGAAGCCAAGTGTCCCAGGCTTCACAAAACTGGCTTCCCACTTCTCTCTGTTTCTGGGACAACTTACTACTGTGACTCTCTCTTCTCTGTAATGAAATTTATCAAGTCAAAACATGGTACTATCTTCACTAAGAGTCACCTCACTCAGCTTCTTACAACAGTTCAACAATCTACCAGCCAGATTTTAAGCCATTTACTGCAACAACGAAGGTTCAGTCAAAGTCTTCAACCAGCAGAAATTAAATATACATTATTCTGTTTTGGTCAGTATTTTTTAAATATAAATACAATTCTAAAATAATACTTTGTGTGGCTCTTGAACATTCAAAAATGTATACGTGGCTCGTCTTATGGACGAACTTGCCCACCTCTGCTCTGTACATTGATTTAAGAAATGTGATTTAGAAAAACACGTAATAAAACACTAGGACATATTTATTAGAAAACGTTTCGGTCCTGGGACCTTGATCACTTCTAACAAACAAAGGTTAAAAGACAGTATATATAGGCGGAGAGTGAGGTGTGAGTTTATGTATGATAATCTATGTAACTGTATTTGTGTATACCTGAATAAACTTACTTACTGAGTGACGCTGGTGACCTGAGTGAGGTGTTAGTGACGCTGGTGACCTGAAGAATGCCATGTTGGGATGAGGACGGGAAGACGATGGATCATGTGACTCCTGTGTTGCTGGGTAGGTGCTGCTTCGCCTGCTTGACTATCATGTATGATAATGGTTTAGAAATTTTGTGGTTTCCAGTGTCACCGACACAATAGAACGTAACACTGGAAACCACAAAATTTCTAAAACATTAACATACATGATAGTCAACCAGGCAAAGCACCACCAACCCAGCAACACAGGAGCCACGTGATCTCATCGTCTACCCGTCCTCATGCCAACATGGCATTCTTCAGGTCACCAGCGTCAGTCACACCTCACTCAGGTCACCATGCGTCTCCACCTCACTCAGGTCACAGGTCCTCACCTCCTCAGGTCACCATGCGTCACTCACACCTCACTCAGGTCACCATGCGTCACTCACACCTCACTCAGGTCACCATGGTCCTCCCTCACTCAGGTCACCATGTCCCGTCACTGTCACATTCGCACCAGGTCACATGCTACCACTCTCAGGTCACCATGTGTCATACACTCCCCGGTCACACGTCACTCCCCTCGGCCCTAATATAATAATGTCCATGTGTTCAACTCATCTCGTATTATGTCATAGTTAAGTGATCAAGGTCCCAGGACCAAAACGTTTTGTAATAAATATGTCCTAGTGTTTGCTTACGTGTTTTTCTAGACTAACTTGTGGGTATTTATTACCAAGGTTTATACCATTTAAGAAAGGTACACTAGGACCCATGAGGCAACGAGGAAGTGAATCTGTTAAACCCCAAGTTGAGAGACAAGTGAGTAAACTCTCTCTCTCTCTCTCTCACATACACACACATCGGGGCCAGGAGCTATGACTCGACCCTTGCAACCACAACTAGGTGAGTACACACACACACACGGGGCCAGGAGCTAGCAACTCACTGGAATTCATTCTCACGCTCTAAATTTTTAACATTTAGAGAAACTTCATATTTTTTTCGGTCGCAGGTAATGAAAATATTCTTGATAGCTTAGTATGACACCCGGAGAACTTAGTGTAACACCCGGATAACTTATTGTGACACCCCGGATAATTTAGTGTGATATTTTAATAACTTAAGCTGACATCTGTGTTGGCTGGAGCATGAGAAGAAGCCAGACACCTCTAGTACCAACCTAACTTAATCATACTGTCATATTTTTCTTGATTTTCTATCTCAGTATCTTATTTTCCTTGTAAACTTTTCAATGTTATTTTTTTATTTGCATCAACCATTAAAATGGCACTAAAATAACTATGAACGTCACTTCAGTGGAAGATAGAAAAACTGAAGATTAGATATCAATTAAAGCTTTCCAGCGTGTAATAGAGAATAACATGATGGTCATTAGAGATAAATTACAATTGCTTAGATATGGAAAGAAAGAAGAACTGGGAACTAGCACGAGAGATCTCTTAGGCATCCAAAAAAAATTGTCCTCTAAGATTTGTTAAGTTATACCATGAATTAAGGAAAGATCCTAGACTTCACCTTAGGAAAGCAGACAAAACAAATGCGATAGTAATTATAGACAAGATAGATTATAGGGGAAAAATAAACATGACATTAGGAGACAGGGAAACTCACGTGCATTAAACAATTATAATCAAAGAAACAACGTAAGTGTTCTCACCTGGCGAGGATTCCCGTCTCGTCAAGGTTACAAACACACATGTGTTTCTCTCACTCAATGTTAAATCAATGTTTACTTTTGTCTCTATTTTAGAGGATAAAATATTTTTGTTAATAGTGTAACAGTGTATATGATAAATAAAGTAGTATGAAAGAGGAAGTAATGTGTATGACAGAGGAAGTAGTGTGTATGAAAGAGGAAGTAATGTGTATGAAAGAGGAAGTAGTGTGTATGAAAGAGGAAGTAGTGTGTGTGTGAAAGAGGACGTAGTGTGTATGAAAGAGGACGTAGTGTGTGTGAAAGAGGAAGTAGTGTGAGTGAAAGAGGACGTAGTGTGTGAAAGAGGACGTAGTGTGAGTGAAAGAGGACGTAGTGTGTGTGAAAGAGGACGTAGTGTGTGTGAAAGAGGAAGTAGTGTGTGTGAAAGAGGACGTAGTGTGTGTGAAGAGGACGTAGTGTGTATGAAAAGGACGTAGTGTGTGAAGAGGAAGTAGTGTGAGTGAAAAGGACGTAGTGTGTGAAAGAGGACGTAGTGTGAGTGAAAGAGGACGTAGTGTGTGAAAGAGGACGTAGTGTGTGTGAAAGAGTAAGTAGTGTGTGTGAAAGAGGAAGTAGTGTGTGTGAAAGAGGAGTAGTGTGTGTGAAGGGACGTGTGTGTGTGAAAGAGGACGAGTGTGTGTGAAGAAGTAGTGTGTGAAAGAGGAAGTAGTGTTTGAAAGAGGAAGTAGTGGTGTGAAGAGGAGTAGTGTGTTGAAAGAGGAAGTAGTGTGTGTAAAGAGGACGTACTGGTGTGAAACAACTGTTTGTAATGTATGTGATAATCAAGACAAATAACATAACCTGTGAAGTAAAAACATAATATTATAAATAAAACATTCAGAGAGACTTGACCTGTGACCTGACCTACTTTATCTCCCGGTGAACCAAGACCTGCCTGCTGTATCTTCTGCTCTTTTTCGTTGTGTCTAATAGATTTGTTGAATCCAACTGTTTAATTTATGCTCCGAATAATCAAACACATTCCAACAACCTGAACTGAAAGTAAAAACTAATAATTATAAATTAAACCAATTCCAGAGACTTGACCTGGACCTGACCTACTTTATCTCCCGGTGATCCAACCTGCCCACCAAACTTTCTTCTCTCCTTTTTTCGTTTTTTTCTTATATCTTATGTAAAAATAACTGTTATATTATGTAAGGTCTTACTATATTATGCTATGTTTTGTTATGTTATGTTATGTTTTGTTATATTACGTTATGTTTTATTATATTATGTTATATTTTGCCATGTTATGGTACTATTCTACTAACATATCAGAATAAGCAAAACAACCACTGTGAAAAAATAGTGAACTACCAAGCGCATTCATGATTTCTTACTTGATTTTTCACAGTGGATGTTTTGCATATTGTGATACCACTGTGTACTGTGATCTTATTACATATCAGAACATATAATTACTTTTCTAGTCTTAGTGTGGTAACTGGACTGTACTAAGTCAATATGGACTGCAAAACTGCAGCAAAACTATACGCAAAACAAAAACTGCCTTTACCTAACCACACCTCAAACAACACCCAGCTCCTGCTCACACATGTTAAAAATTAAACAACACAATTGCCATAATAAAAATAAAACATCATATTACATTCCATAAACACAGGACAGGTTCTAGAAAAGATATTATCAGTCCTTGTAGACCAGAAATCAACAAAATCTGGTCCAGGAGCTATGAATCAGCCACTATAAAAACAATTTTATTAAGTAATTAGATGACAACTTAATGGTCTTTCCTGAGTTCTTGTTTCTCTCTTACCAGTGTTGTTCATGTCAGTGTTGTTCATGTCAGTGTTGTTCATGTCAGTGTTGTTCATGTTAGTGTTGTTCATGTCAGTGTTGTTCATGTCAGTGTTGTTCGTGTACAACACTCACTATTAATGTAAAAGGAAAGAAGTGTTGTTTTTAGTTGTGTTCATTCATCATAGTGAACATTAAGGTTGTTCTTGTATATGTTCATTCTTCATAGTGAACATTAATGTTGTTCTGGTATACGTTCATTCTTCCTAGTGAACATTAATCTTGTTCTTGGTGGTGATAGCCACTTATGCATATATATGTATATTTACATGTATACAGATGCTCAAATATTCATAAATACATGTACACATTTAAAAATTATGCATACATACATACATACATAAAGCCCCTCACATAAGAGACCGAGACTTATGAGGACTTTTCAGTCGGACTTGTATCATTAACTGTCACAGGGAAACACAGAAGGTTGATAATAATGATGATAATATAATCACCAGGAACTACGTCCTGACAAGTATTTTCCAGATGGTGACCCGTCACTGTCTGCTGAAGGTGTGTGGTGACCCGTCACTGTCTGCTGAAGGTGTGTGGTGACCCGTCACTGTCTGCTGAAGGTGTGTGTGACCCGTCACTGTCTGCTGAAGGTGTGTGGTGACCCGCCACTGTCTGCTGAAGATGTGTGGTGACCCGCCACTGTCTGCTGAAGATGTGTGGTGACCCGCCACTGTCTGCTGAAGATGTGTGGTGACCCGCCACTGTCTGCTGAAGGTGTGTCGGTGTTTGTACACGTAATGTACATAATTATGTGTACATTGATATGTGTTTAAGTAGAGTAGATGTAGAAGTGTGAGGTGAGGGGGCGTGTGTATGTGTGTTTACATTCTAGTAAGACTGAAAGGAGAGGATTATACGTATTGTTGAATAAATGTATGTGTATGTCTGATACAGAGGATTGTATGTGTGTTCCTTTATTTGTGAGTCTGTGTGAGTGATGTGTGTATAGGATATGAATGTGGAAATACAGAATTGAGTGTATAGAAGAGTGCGCGCTTGTGAACCTTTGCGTATCATACAAATTAAAAAAGATCACTAACAAGAAAAAACAGGTAACTGATAACAATTAATTACAGTTACCAATGCTTCACACACTAACACTAATCTGTGCACATAAAAACGTTCACAAATACACTTACACAGCTACATAATTGAACAAGTTAATAATTGACATAGGTTCAATATTAAATATAAATATATGTTCAAAATTATCACTGAGTGGCCACTCCTTGGTGGGCTAACTGGGATAGAGATCTCTCTTGTCTCAGGTAGTCGACGTTCGGGTCTGTCCAGGTGGATGTTATTACAGAGCGCAGATTTTCTGCGTGTCCTCCTCTGTAATAACATCTACCTTCGTATACTGATATTAATACACTTGTGTAGTAATATCATATATGGACAGTGCTTCAAGGGTGGCTAAAACTGCTGACCTCAGGGAAGTGGTGAAGGGTGTATGGATGAACACTTGGAACCACGGACCTGGGGTGGGACTGCTGACCTCAGGGAAGTGGTGAAGGGTGTATGGATGAACACTTGGAACCACGGACCTGGGGTGGGACTGCCGACCTCAGGGAAGTGGTGAAGGGTGTATGGATGAACACTTGGAACCACGGACCTGGGGTGGGACTGGGTGAGACATCAAAAATATCGAGAAGAATTTCCAGAACTTCATGGGAAGGGAAGACATCCGGGGGCCCACGGATGGATTCCTGGACACATGAACCTGGGAAAGGCGAGGATACCTTGGGGAAGTGGGAAAGGGAGAATATCTGAGGGGACACAGATGGACTCCTGGACACATGAACCTGGGAAAGATGGGGGGATACTGGTTGTGAGGCAGACCTTGGGGAAGTGGGGAAGGGAGAATATCTGAGGGGACACAGATGGACTCCTGGACACATGGACCTGGGAAAGATGGGGGATACTGGTTGTTGAGGCAGACCTTGGGGAAGTGGGGAAGGGAGAATATCTGAGGGGACACAGATGGATTCCTGGACACATGAACCTGGGGAATGCATCAAAAACACAGTAAGTGGGTGGGTGGACCTTAAAGACGAACCACTGGCCTCCACGTGGCAAGGTCTGGTAACTCAGAGATAACTCTGAGGCTGACAGTGGTCGCAGATAGTTAAATAATAATGACAATTTCAATTTCTTATAAAAAGCACAACTGATATATGATTATTTAACATTTCGGGCAAGTAGATCTTATCAAGCTTATTACACATATTTTCTGATAACAGAAGATGTGTTGGATGATTTCGTTCACACATGATACCTCTTAGATTATGCGACATTGATTTACATTAAAAAAACTTACTTATTCTATCATATATAACGTATGAACGGTTATCATTTTATGGAATCTGTATCAGCTCAGATATTTGCGAGAGTTCTTAAATTAAACAGCTGAGGTACAACTTCATATCTTTTCTTCAGTCTCGAGATCTGAAGCCAAGTTTGAATACCAGAAGGATCTCATTCATCTGTCCCCCATCCCTGTATCTGGCATGCATGCCCATGCATGCCAAAGGTTGGACAAGTGTTGAAGAATTCGTTTGTATCAAGATCCCAAGATGTTGCTGTGTCAGACAGGGTGTAGATGAATGGTTCAGAGAACCGACAAGTTATAAATTTATTGAGGAAACGTTTCGCCACACAGTGGCTTCATAAGTCCAATACAAAGTAGAAAGGTGTAAGGAGAGGAGTTTGAGGTAATCAGTCCCTCGGCCTGGAGTCGATGTGTTCAGTCCATCAACACTTGTCCAACCTTTTGACGAAGACCTACTTCGACTAGTGGATGGTACCACTATGACCCAGCCTCCTGCTGCTTCGCCTCACCTGACTACAGTATATAAGGCACCTCTACGGACATATGCTGTACTTTCTACAAGATTGATGGACTGAACACATCGACTCCAGGCCGAGGGACTGATTACCTCAATTCCTCTCCTTACACCTTTCTACTTTGTATTGGACTGATGAAGCCACTGTGTGGCGAAACGTTTCCTCAATAAAGATACCCAAGTGTTGCATATGTGTCTAATTTATAACTTGTCGGTTCTCTGAACCATTCATCTACAGCAATTTCGGAGAAGAAATGGAGAATCACGACCAACCCAGACAAAGTCCTCATCAGCGCCATCGGATGTTTGGCAACAACTACAGAAAACAAGGGAGGTATCTCCATCACAGGTACACCTATTGTCATCAGAAACCCCAACAAGATCCTGGGATACGAGATACACAGATTACTCCACTCCACATCTCACATGACTAAAAGGTGAACTTAGCCAAAGCCTCAGCAATCTATACAGGTTTAATCAAGCTCCTTCCCACATCAAGAAACACCTGTACAAGATAATGATAAAACCTATGTTAAAATATCCTTGTGTACCCATGTCATTAACAACTAAACCAACCTGCTACAGCTACAAAGGGTCCAGAATAGAGCACTCCGCTTCAACACAGGCAACAGGAGGAGAGACAGAATCAGGATGGAAGATCTACACATCCAACAGGAGATGAATGCAATAAATGTAAGGCTTGATAAACTAAAGAAGAGACAACTATACGACATGCAAGAACTCTATATACCAGACAGAGAAAACAATCCCCAACCATCAAATACCACCGACTACATCAACACACCTCCCCACAGAACCCAAAGAATGACCCTCTAACAGTGACTGCGACGATTCATCCACAAGGATAATTTCCAGAGATCAATGATCCTGAGTGACCTCCCAGAAGATATACATGACAGGGTAACACTGGAACCCTTGTATGTCCACTAAGGACAAAACCAATACAATTTATGGAGACTTC
Organism: Cherax destructor; assembly: GCA_009830355.1. NCBI lineage: Eukaryota > Metazoa > Arthropoda > Malacostraca > Decapoda > Parastacidae > Cherax > Cherax destructor. The sequence goes on along the minus strand of WNWK01002579.1, from coordinate 137,634 downwards.
CCTTTTAACTTATTAACTTTTACATGTAACCATGTAACATCTGCAAACCTACTATGGCAGGACACCACCTCTGAAACTGCCAGTATCTCCGGGTAGCAATTGACCAACATCAAACGTCATGTTATCGTCATTTCCAGCCTACGCCCTGCAATCGCAAAAAAAAAAAAAAAAAAAAAAAAAGTATACCCCCTGCCAACTCAGCCTCATGCAGTTATACATTTGTTATAACTGTGTGAAACTGATGGGTAAGTGTTATACCCAATTCAGTGAAATTGATTTCATTAATAACACTACACACACACATGTACTAAAATGCACCAAAGTGGTTAGGCCACTTACCTTTATTACCCTACCTCCACTACCCCTACCCACCCTTTTCCCATATTTCTATCCTTACCCATCCTTCTTCCTTCCCCATCTTACCAAAGCTCTGGTCATACATGTCAAGTCAACTAATACTCAAATCAACATGTTTTCTAAGAGCTCCAGTATAGCTCACTTCCTAGGTGTAACATCCATCATGACTCTCCAGTATTCGTGAAGTGAAATCATGGAGCACGCTAGAAAGAAAGTCTTACAGAACAAGTGTTGTCTCAGGGTAATATCACTGGATGGTTGTCACAAGTCAGTAGCGAACTCTTCGCTACTGACTAATGTGACATTTTATTGTTGCCACAATAAAATGTCACAATAGTTGCACCTGTGTCCTTTTGCCTAATACATTAACTAAGCCGGAGACTAAGAAATATTTTGAGATAATCACAAAACTTACTCCTGTCCCAATTAATTTGCACACTACTGTAGTGTAGTATGTCCGCAAATAATTCGTTCTTTCAATGCTTTAGTAACTTCGTCTTCAGTAGGTACTAACTCACACTATCGTGTGAAGTGATAAAAAATCAAACATAATAATGATTATTACTTTGGAGGAAATGTTGGAAATTAGTCAACAAATTGTATTGGGTTAGGGCCTCCAATATTACCTATGTGTTGCATGCATACTTTACACTTCTTTACGTACTCTGAAATATCTATTACCATACGAAGCCAAAAATATTTCAACCTAACTGTATAACAGAAGAGTCTCTGGTGAGCAACACCTGGGCCATCATGAACTAGCTGCAGGGCAACATTGTGTGCCCTGGTGAGCAACACCTGGGCCATCATGAACTAGCTGCAGGGCAACAGTGTATGCCCTGGTGAGCAACACCTGGGCCATCATGAACTAGCTGCAGGGCAACAGTGTGTGCCCTGGTGAGCAACACCTGGGTCATCATGAACTAGCTGCAGGGCAACATTGTGTGCCCTGGTGAGCAACACCTGGGTCATCATGAACTAGCTGCAGGGCAACATTGTGTGCCCTGGTGAGCAACACCTGGGTCATCATGAACTAGCTGCAGGGCAACATGTGTATGCCCATGTAGCAACACCTGGGTCATCATGAACTAGCTGCAGGGCAACAGTGTATGCCCGAGTGAGCAACACCTGGGCCATCATGAACTAGTTGCAGGGCAACAGTGTGTGCCCGAGTGAGCAACACCTGGGCCATCATGAACTAGTTGCAGGGCAACAGTGTGTGCCCGTGTGAGCAACACCTGGGTCATCATGAACTAGTTGCAGAGCAACATTGTGTGCCCTGGTGAGCAACACCTGGGCCATCATGAACTAGTTGCAGGGCAACATTCACTACTGACTTTGGAATAACTGAGTGACGTACTCTTCGGCCAGGGTACTAAGCTCGGCTACTTATTACAAAAAATCTTGGTTCATGTACAAAGATGGGACTGAACTCTTGTATGGTCAGGAACCATCTCGTTAATCGTTCAATAAACTGTTTATTCTGAAACAAGTAAATCAGTGAAGCATAATCTGTCAATACATGAATTGGGAATTAGTAGATGAAGTCTCGGATATGTTTTAAAGCCCAAACATTAACTAATGTTTCTTGTTCAGTTACAAAATAATTTTGTTTAGCCTTGGTTAAGACTCATCTAATAAATATAACTGGGTTAAACTTGCCCTCAGTCTTTTGCATTAGAACGGCACATGTGCCAGTGGCGTTAGCGTCTGTTTTGAGACAGAAAGTCTTTTTAAAATCAGTAAACTTAGTACTGGAGCAGAAGTTAACTTATCTTTTAATGTCTGGAATGTTCTTTCTTCTTTCTTGGCAGTAGCTCCAAGTAGAAGGAGCATCTTTCTTAAGCAGTTCAGTTAATGGAGTTACAATGGAAGAAAAAATTTGCATTAAAGCTCTATAGAAAACTTTTAAGTTCACAAATGATCTTATGGCATCATCAGTTTTTGGTGTTGGAAAATTTAAAGGTCACTTATAACCCATCTATGATTGACTACATGACCAAGAAACTTGATCTCTTATCTAAGGAACAAGCAATTTGAGAGCTTTATCTTTAGAGTGGCTTCTTCAAGCTTACCAGTACCAAATCTAGTTTCTTGAGATGCGTTTCCATGTCCTCTGACATGAAGATTACATTATCTAAGTTCACCATAAGGACATTATCTAAAAATATTTGTCATTAGCCTCCAAAATGTGACAGGGAAGGAGCATAGTACAAATACCATTTTGAGGAAATGATAACCTGTAGGGGTGGAGACGACTGATAACTCTTGGTTGTCCACATAAACAGGGACTTACGAAAACACCTGTAATAAGTCTAAGGGAGAGAAAACTTTATTATTATCTATATTGCGTAATAAGTTACCAAGAAGAGGAAGAAGAAAATGATCTGGAATCGTTTTAGCGTTCAGCTTCCTAAAATCAATCACAAGGCGACAAGTACCATCTTTCTTGGATACTAAAATCATTGGCGCATTCTAGGTGAACAATGTCTAGAGGGTTAGTGTTTGTTGTGAGATAGACAGTATTTACAGGAAAGATTACTCTTGCTGTTTCGTGCAATGTACAAGGATGTGTCGATCATCAACCCTTCAACCTGCACGAATCACTTTCAACAACTAAGTTATCTAGAACATGAGGCACAAGTACTGATACTTGCGTGAGTGCACTAGCCGTCACAGAGATGCCTTCCTGCAGACGGCCTGTGACATCCACAAGAGAGCGTATGATCTGTGTCAAGTAGTCACTTTCCGATAAAGCGTCACCTGTAGAGAAACCACTACATGAACTAGAAGCCATCGTAGGAGAGGTCCTATCGCCCAAGGTTGTCTGAGCGTTCTCTGACACCTGAGACAACTGCACTCTATCCTGCATGTGAGAGGTTGTGGCACTGGCTCTCCAGACAGAATACAATATCACCTGTGCCTTACTGCTTGGTTACATTACTAGCAAATTGTACAAGTCAGCAAGAACTTAATCTGATCTTCATACTCAGAAGCTATATGGCAGATATCAGTGCCAACCTGGCGGCTCCAGTATGGAATGATTAAGTGGCCAATTCAGGAATGCCCTTAAAATGGGTCAAGCACAATATTCAGATCGTGCATCGATGTAAATCCCACAAGATCACAAGGGAACTTGATCTGATCTACTACTATAAAGGATGCCATGAACTGTGTACCATGGAAAGATCATGGTCTCAGACAAGCACATTAGAACCAGCCACTCCACTAAGGGTGGTACGAATAGGTTTTACAAAGAGAACATGTTGAATCTGCTTATTCTTGAAGAGACTAGAATAGACAATATTCACTTGCACTCCTGAGTTCATGAACACATGAACTCGCATAGCGATCAAACTAGTTTCATACTTCGATAAGAAGTTATATGGTTTTACTGGAATGGACGTGCAAACAGGTAAGTATGTCATCATCTGTAAAGATGTGATCGTCCTCATCACCAACAATGTCTTCGTCAAAGACGCAAGAGGGATTCAGACTGCTTAAGGTGTCAAGGGAGAGTTCTATACATGGGTGGAGTACTGAGTATCAACTGTTGTCACAACTAGATGCTCTGATTAGGGTACGCAGATTTCCCTGAGCTCGGCGCTTCAAGAAGATTCTGCTAATGCTGAGAACCTAGTCTTTTCCGCCACCGTGACCGCGGTGGCTACGAGAGAACGTTACCGTGACCGCGGTGGCTACGAGAGAACGTTACCGTGACGGCGGTGGCTACGAGAGAACGTTACCGTGACGGCGGTGGCTACGAGAGAACGTTACGCTCGTAACACAAGCATAGCAATCTGAAGTATGGTGATAATTCATACTGTGAAAAGTACAGTAAGGGTTATTACCCTTAGAACTGTCATGGGTGGTGCGTTTCTTGTTTGAAATGCTTCATCAACTGGTGGTAATGTGTCCCTTTTTTCTACAACTAGAAACATGTCGTGTCACTATTATTACTTTTTGCGCTGCGCTGAGTTGTTACTTATGGCACTGTTCCTGAGACGAAGTATCAGTCGTCACACAGACAACACAATTATCTGTTGTAGTGGCAACAGACCTTCAGACGCAGGTCTCAAAGAAGGTGGAAAGGAATCTAGGTCAGCAAACGGTTTTGCTCTGTAAAAAAAAAAAAACTTTTGTTATTTAATCTTATCTAGGATGGAAATTGATGTTTTGTCAGTAATAATGTAACGTTGCATGTCATTTAAGTAAACATACTAAAAATTCGTTCCACGATTAAAAAACATTGGCATCAATCGATTTCACTTAATATTTTATATAAATTATTTTACCTGTCAATTGTTATAAAGATTGACAGTCTTGTTTATTACTACACAACAAATAATGGCTCACTGTCACTGCAGTAAATAATTAACTGAATGCACAACCGAATGCAAGAAGTTACACATAAGTCTTCTTGAATTATTATTGTGATTTGAAAGTTTGGATGTTTAAAATTTAAAATTACACTTATTTATCAGGTTTACCAAAAAATATTGCAGGTACAATTAAAATATGTTATTTGTTGGTATGGAAATACACATAATATGTAACTTAAAGTCGCAAAAACGCTTACAGATTCTTATTATGATTGAACAATTCTCAAGAAAACAAGTAATTACTGTTAGTAAATTAATACTGTAATTATACCTTATAAAGTGTAAAGATTTTTCAGTAGATCGCTGGTTTTAATTATTTTGTGGATAACTTCACATGAGTCAAGGATCATCAGAATATCCTTGTTAACTACCATCAACATGAGAGAAGCCAAGTGATGATGGGATGAGAGAAGCCAAGTGATGATGGGATGAGAGAAGCCAAGTGATGATGGGATGAGAGAAGCCAAGTGATGATGGGATGAGAGAAGCCAAGTGATGATGGGATGAGGAAGCAATGATGATGGGATGCTGTGATTCTTAGTCACTTGCTGATTAACATTAAGTCAGAGAAACTTACTCGTCTACAGCAGGCCAATCACATGACAAGCATCATTCAATAAATTGTAAAGACGTAGAATGTGAAACGTAGAATGTGAAACAACTAACGTAGATCTTACACACAGAACATATTTTATATACAGATTCATCTCCATCTTTAATGCCATCCATGTCCAAATCCCATTCATCTATTTCGCCAATTTCATCCAGTAATGGTATTTCTCTTTCTACCGTGACAGTGTATGCTTCTAGTACTGATATTTTCAGGTTATTCCAGAGTAAGTCGTGACTTGATAATTCATATCGCAGATTTTCTTCTCTTTCATCATTTTTAAGTACTTACTCAATTCCTTCAACACTGGAGCATATAGTACAGTTTCAAATTTCTGAAAGGTTTCAAGGAAAAATAAGCGTACAAATTTTGACTCGCTTGAAAACGACAATGTGTACTCTCGATGATTGTTGAAGATAATGCGGTGTCATCTCCGTTACCAGGAGGGATGGATGGGAGGTCTTAACCGTGAGGAGAGGGGAACTGGAGGTGGTAGTTGCATCTATTCAACTACGTACTTTGAGAACTCTCAACTTCCCTCAGTGGTTGACCGTGTTGCCGATTCTCTACCTGGAACAATTGTAAGCTAAGGTTGTAGTTTTAGTCAGGTTTAGTTAACGACACTGTATGTAGTGTTAATGTACAGTAAGAGTTGGAACTTCCATTGTATTACAACTGTCAGTCTCAGTTGACAGCAGCCAGGTTTACCCCAGAGGCACTGCCTCTGGGTACTGCCTCTGGGCACTGCCTCTGGGATGGAAAAGGTATAGGCGTTATTGTCATTGTGATGTCAGGCATAAGTGATAAAACCCTTGAGGATTACTAATTACAGCCCTTTTGTGCACACAGAGTCTGCTTTGTTCCATTATTTTGGTTATCGAAAAGACTCATTGTGTACAGTGTAGGGAAGCAGTGACTTCCGTCATCCAATCTCAGCTCAAAGTAAGTCCTTTCTACGCTTAGGTACATCCGATAACTCTAGTATAATTGCCTGATATAGAGTTAGGAAACTGAGCAATTACCGTACATGAGATAAACAAATTTTACAGACATATGTTGCACGGATTGTGGGTTGCTATCTAAGGAGTCTCACTCCACAGCAATACTAAGTGCAGTATACATACTTTCTGGCGTTACACAGTGTTCAGTGTACACTTGTTGTGTGTTCTGTACAGCCATGCCGGGAAAGGGGTTCCACTATCCAACGATCCGAAGGCAACGACATGTAGAGTGAACAGAATAATTAACGGTAATTCTAAGTAATAAGTCAGGGTCAATCAGGAAAGCTTTACGTGACAGTTTGGATGCAGTGAAGACAGATCAAGAGCTATAGAGACTTATAGGATAGAAACAGTGGCTTGTAAATATCTTAAGTATAAAGTGCAGACGCTAGTGAGATACTGGTCCTTTGTTAATATCGCAAGGGACATAGAACATAGCGCAGTTCAGTATCGCATTTTACAACACTGAGTCAAGTAACACTTGTTAGTATTAGTAAGAAGGTATTCGGCGCTAGTAATGACCTTTGTGTACCGTTCAAGACAGTGGACATTTGATGCAGGGAGAGCCTAGCAACCACTGTGGGGAGACAGCAGAGGGGGTAACAGTGTATGTTAGTGCACCATCAAGCACTGTCGCCCCGGGTCAGCCAGCCATCAGCTGACAGCTTTGTTTATAAACAGAACTCACGTGCCCAGCCTAGACTACTGAGCCTGTTTACTGGCAGAACCTTTACAGTGGGTTATTATAAGCTAAGTTGTAGGCAACTCATTAAGAATTATTTCAGTTTAATGTAATGTAGTGGCGTCCAGTTGAAAGAAAGGAATAATTGTAGTGAAAAAAAGTTATTTAAAAATCGAAAAAAAACGAAAAAGAAAATTCTTGGAGAAAAACAGTGCATATGTTTGACAACATTTTTGTTAGGTTAGGTAAGGTATGACTCGTCAAGAAACAAGACAAGTGTTTCCTGAAGCGGGTCTTAGTCATATGATAACCAGCCGCTGGAGCTTTTGGTCATCCGACCGAGGCCTGTCCACCTCTTTTAAAAATTAGGTTTATATTTCGAACATTTTTGTGGAATCCATTTGATTCTACCATTTTCTAAGAAGTTTAACTTCCTTTTATCAATATATTCGATTGCGTCATCAAAATAATGCACTGACACCAAGCGGGTTATTTCCGTTATATATGTATTTTTTTTTCAGAATATTATTTTGTGTCAATGTTTAGAAAATATAGTACATGGCGTCTTCTCAAGTTACTAGACGATAGTGTTTAGTCAGTGCTGAACCAATCACGGTGTTTGGTGTCGCTCACCGCTCCTCTTAATTTCGTTCATTTAGGGATTATACTGTTCAACACATCAACTTGTGTCAGTTATTTCAGCAGTTATTCTAAGTTAAGACAAGAACGGTGTTTAGTCTACTAAGATATTCATGAATTTGCTGTCGAAGCTGTTCAGAGCAAGAAGATTCCAGTATAAAGCAACAGGTCAGGTCAGTGGTGTATCCTGACTACTACACCAAGAAGGTGAACACAAAGTCAAGCAAAAACTATTATAAAACAACTCCACCGACTAACAAAGAAAACACCAAACATAAATTAATCATCGCCATCCATAATGACATGCAGGAAAAAAGCGAATTTTTTGTTATCATGTCTCCTGTAATACACAATTGTTTCTCAAAAAAGACATACAAAAAAAAAACATTAGCTGATGAGAAATCAGGGGAATAAAATAGTCTTGGTCAAGACAGTGACCTTCTTCACACAGGGAAGACCAGACGGTGAAGACAGTGACCACACAGGGAAGACCAGACGTCAATATCCACGTAAGATGTAACAAAACAAGAGAGGTGTTAAATACGGACGGACGAGCTTTACTTTGTCACAATATCTCAAAAATAAATAAAATCAAAATGAAATACTGGAAATAGAGTAACTCTCTCATTCTACTACTAGTTTTTAGTTTTTATCTTTCTTTATAACTGATTTTCTATGACTTTTACAGTGTCGATGACAGAGTAATGTTAACTCTGAAACTAGTCATGAATAACTGATGTTTCGATAAATAAATAAATATGAAATGTATGTATATAATTTTTTATTTATCATCTTTTTTTTTTTAAATTGCTGTAATATGCTGTACAATCCATCACATTCTCGGTTATAAAAATGTTTCAGTAAACGAGGAAAGAAAGTTTGAGGGACGTTAGAGGTGTGAACCCCAAACACAGCACTTGAGGGGGACGTTGAGAGGTGTGAACCCCAAACACAGCACTTGAGGGGGACGTTGAGAGCTGTGAACCCCAAACACAGCACTTGAGGGGGACGTTGAGAGCTGTGAACCCCAAACACAGCACTTGAGGGGGACGTTGAGAGCTGGGAACCCCAAACACAAATTTCCTCAAGAGAGGAACTTAACTTTTCAAGAGCAGCCAATCCAAGGAGCACTGTCCATATATGATATTAGAACACAAGTGTTTAATATCAGTATATACAGAAAAGTGTAATTATAGTGGAGGACACACAGAAATCTGGCCTTATAATTCAATTTCCTGGACTCGCTGGAAACGTAGACCAGCCAGACAAGAAGAACTCGTCTGCCAGACTACCATGGAGACGCCACTCATTGTAAATTTGATTCCACTATTTATGTTTAATAGTTATTTAGTTTTAGAGTGGAATTTTCTGCATAATTACAATGTATATTTATACATACTGTGTATATCTGTTGTTACTCTGTTAGCAGAGTGTTTATATGTATGTCTAGTGTTACTTGTATAGCGTTATGGCTGTTTATGTCTTACTGGTGTTACACAACGTCAACAATACCAGCAACACGCCTCCTCTCACCCTGTCACGTACCTTTTTAAATATATAAATACAAGAGACTGATACTTTTCTGTATACAAGTTTCACACGAACGTCTGCTTAGAAGAAGTAACTTTATTTGACGTTATCGAGGAGAGAATTGTTTGTGCAAAGAGAGACGTCTATACATTGTTCTTCTCCAGGTTTTGGATTAATTGTTAATTATTCTAAACCATGGTATTGGAATTATGTTGATCACTTTTTTTTAATGTTAAATTTTATCCATATGCCATTTTCCTTTCTAATTTTATTTTTTCTAGTTAATCGTAATTTAAGCATAATAATTTACAAAACTTTTCAACGCAAGGACACAACGGGAGGAAGGACACTTTAAAAGAAATATTTCCTTGGAGACCAAACTTGAGGAATATATAGGCGGGGTTAGACCCGTAAGGAAAAAGGTCAACATTTAATAACCGTCCCAACTCGTGGAGTTGGGCCCCAAAGTGAGTTAAAGAAGGTAAAAGGACAAATGCAACTAAAAGGCATTTGGGTAAAAGGACACAAGTGCAACTAAAGTGACATTTTTTAAACAAGGTAAAAAAGGCACAATGCAACTAAAAGACATTTTAAAAAAAAAAGGCACAAGTGCAACTAAAGGACATTTAAAGCAAGGTAAAAAAGGCACAAGTGCAACTAAAGTGACATTTAAAGCAAAGGTAAAAAGGCACAATGCAACTAAAGTGACATTTAAAGCAAGGTAAAAAGGCACAATGCAACTAAAAAAGGCATTTTAAAAGGAAAAAAGGAAAATGCAACTAAAGTGACATTTAAAGCAATAAAGGCAAAATGCAACCAAAGTGACATTTAAAAAAGGTAAAAAAGGCACAAATTTTAACTAAAAAGACATTTAAAAAAAAGGAAAAAAGGCACAAGTGCAACCAAAGACATTTAAAGAAGGTAAAAAAGGCACAAGTTAATAAATGGCAAAAAAAGGTAAAAAAGGCACAAGTGCAAATTAAGGCATTTAAAGAAGGTAAAAAGGCACAAGTGCAACTAAATTGACATTTAAAAAAAGGTAAAAAAGGCACAAGTAACTAAAGTGACATTTTGCCCCAAAGGAAAAGGACACGAGTGCAAAAAAAAGTACATTTTGAAGGTAAAAAAGGAAAAGCAACTAAAGTGACTTTTATTGTGGTTTTTAAAGATCTTGGAGAGGAAAATTGTCAAATAAAATGTCACATTAGTTGCACTTGGTTCCTTTTTTTATATTGTTGGTAATTCTACCAACATTAACACATGGGTTAAAGCCCTTGGGGGTTTTCAAAGTTTTGGGGCCCATCCATTGTACTGACTTAATAAAACCCCAAAAAACCCTTAGAGTTTTCAAAATTTTGGGCCCCCCCCCTTTTTATTATGGCCTTTCCCCTTATTATTAGGGGGATTTTCTTATTAGGGCCCATTCTTCTTTAAAATATGGCCATTTTTTATTATTAGGGCCCACCCCTTAAATTTTTATGGCCATTCTTCATTATTTTTTAAATTTTTTATTAAGGGGCCATTTTTTATTATTATGGCCATTCTTCATTATTATCCATTCTTTTTTAATTATTCTTCATTATTAGGGGCCATTCTTCATTATTATGACCATTCTTTTTTTGGCTTTTTCTTCATTATAAGGGCCCATTTTCATTATTATGGCCATTCTTCATTATTAGGGCCCATTCTTCATTATTATGACCATTTTTTATTTTTTGGCCATTCTTCATTATTATGGGATTCTTAAAATTTTTTGGGCCCTTTTTCATTATTATGGCCTTTCCCCTTTTAAATTTTGGCCTTCTTCATTATTATGCCCATTTTTTTATTATTATCCCTTTTCATTATTATCCCCTTTTCATTAAAGGGGCCATTCTTCAATTTTTATTTTTTTTTTTAATTTTTAGGGGGCCTTCTTCATTATTATCCCCTTTTTTATTTTTATGGCCATTCTTCATTATTATGACCATTCCATTTTTATGGTTTTTTATAATGGCCATTCTTCATTTTTATAAAATTCAATTTTTGGGGGCATTTTTTAATTTTTAGGGGCAAAATTTTTTATTATTAAAAAATTCTTCATTTTAGGAAATTTTTATTTTTATCCATTTTTCCTATTAGGGACCTTTCTTCTTTTCCTTCTTATTATTTGACCATTCTTCATTATTAGGGCCTTCTTCATTATTATGGCCATTCTTCATTATTAGGGCCCATTTTTTATTATTATGGCCATTCTTCATTATTATCCCTTCTTCATTTTTGACCATTTTCATTATTTTTTCATTCTTATTATTATGCCCTTCTTCACTATTATGCCCATTTATTATTAGGGCCCTTCCCCTTTAATTTTTATGGCTATTCTTCATTATTATAGCCATTCATCATTATTATGGCCATTTTTCATTTTTATGATATTTTTCATTATTATGGCCATTTTTTTATTATTAGGGGTTTTTTTCATTATTAGGGGGCCTTCCCCTTAATTTTTAGGGGTTTTTTATTTTTGGGGATTCTTCATTATTATGGGTTCTTCATTATTATGAGCATTTTCATTATTATGGCCATTCTTCATTATTATGGCCATTCTTCATTATTAGGGCCCATTCTTCATTATTATGGCCATTCTTCATTAGTTTTGGTCTTTTCATTATTAGGGGCCTTTTTTTATTATTATGGCCATTCTTCATTATTATGGCCATTCTTTTATTATGGGAGTTGAATTTATGCGCATCAAAAAAATTGGGGGCTGTGAGAGTTTTTTTGAAAACTTTCCCGGGCCTGGGGACCGGGGCCGGGGAACCCCCGAGCTGAAACCTGGGACTTTGGGCCGGGGCCTGGGACCTGGGCCCCGGGACCGGGGGCCTGGGCCCGGGGGCCCGGGACCTGGGACCTGGGACCGGGGCGAAGTAAAAAAATTTTAGTGCCCAAGTTCACCAACAAATTTTTCCCCCCGAGACTGTGTGAATTTTTTATGCGGGGTACAGGAGGGGAGAGGAGAGAGAGAGAGAGAGAGAGAGAGAGAGAGAGAGAGAGAGAGAGAGAGAGAGAGAGAGAGAGAGAGAGATTGTAACGCTGCTGGTTTCCCTTTTATATGGATAAGGGAATGAGTCCTCTGATGTGAAAAATAATTCCCACGGATGTTGGAAATGTAAATAAAATGGTAGAGATGATGAAAAGAGCAGTGTAGAAACAGCAGTGGTAGCACAGTGCTCCTGTGGTGAGGAAGATATTTTTGGTTGAAAAATATCCTTAGAGTAAATCCACTATTTTCCCATTTAAAAAAGACCACCTAATCCCCACTGATATTTGATCACTGATCAAAGTTTAACACTTTTTCTCCATAACGTAATTATAACGACCCAAAGGATGGGTATGAGGCACGTAATAAAACCGTCAGCTGAATATGCTTTGAAAATAAGTTTACTCTCCCCTCCTCCTACTCCCTCCACCTCCCACTCCCCCTCCTCCCACACATTGAGCCACACACACACACATCACAACAGGCGAAGGTTCATCGACCAGTGTGTTTGACAACTACCAAGGACTGAGCATAACTAGCCGTGAACAAACACAATCACAAACACACAACGTCACCAACACAATCACAAACACAACGTCACTCGCAACATAATCATAAATAATAATAACGTAATCCAATATAATCATAAATACATAACGTTTACCAATACACCATAACATACAATGTCACTTAACATAATTCATAAATATACAATGTCACTTAACATAACTATAAATAGCTACAATGTCACTAACATAATCACAACACACAACGTCACCAACACAACTGCCAAACACACAACGTCACCAACATAATCACATAAACATACAACGTCATTTCAACATACCGCAAAACACACAACGTCACCAACACAATTGCCAAAACACACAACGTCACCAACATAATCACAAAACATACAACGTCACCAACATAACTACAAAACATACAATGTCACTAACATAATCATAAATATAATAATGTCACTTCAATATACAATCACAACATACAATGCACATAATCATAAATACATAATGTCACTAATTACAATTGCTAAACACACAACGTCATCAACACAACGCAACATTAATAAATGTCACTTCACACAATCATAAATACACAACGTCACTCAAATACAATCATAACATACAACGTCACTAACATAATCATAAACACATAACGTCACTAACATAATTACAAATTATTAATAACGTCATCGTTAACATAATCATAAACATACAACGTCACTAACATTAACTACAAATATTGAACGAATGTCACTAACACAATCATATAAACATACAACGTCACTTCCTCAACATTAAATTACAAATACACAACGTCACTAACATTAATCACAAACATTAACGTCACTAACATAGAATCCACAAATATTAATAACGTCACTAACATTAATCATAAACACATAACGTCACTAACATTAACCATAAATATTATTAACGCCACTTCAATATTAATCATAAATATTAATAACGTCACTAACATAATCATAAATACACAACGTCACTAACATAATCACAACATTACTACCGTCAATAACATAACCATAACATACAACGTCACTAACATAATCATAAATATGCAACGGGTCACTTGTTAACATTATCATAAACATACAACGTCACTAACATAAATTACAAATATTATTAACGTCACTTCAACATATTACAAATATTATTGACGTCACTAACATAACTACAAACATTATTAACGTCACTAACATTAATTACAACATTAATAACGTTTCACTAACACAATCACAAACATAACGTCACTCAACACTTCATAACACTTAACGTAATATTAATACAAACACCCGCACGTCACACCATAACACGACAATGCCAACGTATCATAACATTCATGTTATAATATATGCCAACTTCCACACATCACTGCACATCATAACACAATATCTATGCTATAATATGTTAATCTCACATATCACCGTACATCACAACACAACATTCATGTTATAATATATGCTAACCTACACATCACCGCACATCACAAGTACTACAAATATCTACAAGTATTATATATGCTAATCTCCCCCATACATCAGCAGCATATCACAACGTAATATAGCATCAGAGACATTAATAGATTGCGCCACAGGCTGCAGCACCGACTACAACAGTTCCTTTTGATCAAGAGACTGACTCTGCAGTTTATATTTTCGTCTCCGTAGATTTGCTCTTGTGCTATTGATCAAATGTTTGTGTTGTTCGCATTGAAAAGTGTGAGAGATGTATAGATTAAAATAGACAATATTTAATTGTTCAATAATACTCAAGTTAGATTTCATCCTGAAAAAGACCATTATAAGAGCAATGTCTTGCCTTATCTACAAGAGACCAGACTGCCACTCCTTTATAAACATCTTCATAATATATATCTCTGAATTATGAAACCAATATTTCCAATCCCATTTATATATACTATCGACTATATATTCCTTTTGACTAAACAAATGAATAATGTTGGTTTAATGTAAGAGTGAGGCCTTTACTTTATCAAATGGTTGACTTTTAATAGCCATTTTATGGGATGTAGTCCAGCATTCTGGCGCTTTTTGTATACCCAAGCTGACCCTGACATACGGCGTGTATACGGTCGTGATTATTGATGCTTTGATCGCTGGTCTTATATTTCATTTGAAGTAAAAGAGAGCCAAAGCCACCTGGTAAGAGTTCTAAATAATGAATAACTCTGGGTAACCTGTCAGGAAGAGAAGGAGTTGAAGTGACTACAGTGTGTGCATATCTGTCTGTGTCTGACACAGTGTGTATATTCGTTCAGAACTGACACAGTGTATATACTGTCTGTGTCTGACACAGTGTGACACTGTTCGTGTCTGGACATGCGTGATACTGTTCGGTGTTCGACACAGTGTGTATACTGGTCTCGTGTCTGACACAGTGTATATATCATTCGTGGCTTTCTGACCAGTGTATGAGCATTGGTTCGTGTCTGGACATAGTGGCATTGTTCAGCTCCGGGACACAGTGCATACTGTTCGTGTCTGGACACAGTGTGTAATTGTCTGTGTTCGAGGGCAGGAAGAGGAGGTTAACCCATGTGCTGGAAGGCACGAAGAGGAGGGTAATGCCATGTACTGGAGGGCAGGCAGGAGGGTAATGCCACATGTACTGTAGGGCACTGGAGGGCAATGCCAGGTATTGGAGTGCAGGCATGGAGGGTAAATACCAGGCATTGGAGACAGGCAGTGGAGGGTAATGCCATATTGGAGGCAGGGGTGGAGGGTAACACCAGGTATTGGATGGCAGGCAATGGAGGTAATGACATGGCTGGATGGCACAGCATAGGGAAAATGCCACGTGGCTGAGGGCAGAGCAGGAAGGTAATGCAATGTATTGGAGGGCAGGGGAGGGAGGGCAATGCCATGTACTGGCAGGGCAGTGTGGAGGGTAATGCCACATACTGGAGGACAGGCAGGAGGATAATGCCATGTACTGAGGCAGTGGAGGGTAATGCCACTGGGAGGGCGGTGCTGAGGTTAATGCCGTGGCTGAGGGCTGCAGTGGAGGGTAATACCAAGTATTGGAGGGCGCAGGTGTGTGGAGGGTACGCCATGTGGCTGGAGGGCAGGCAGTGGAGGGTAACGCCATGGCTGAGGGCAGCAGTGGAGGGCAATGCCATGGCTGGAGGGCAGGCAGTGGAGGGTGGCACCGCCATGTACTGAGGCAGGCAGTGGAGGATAATGCCACACTGAGGCAGGAGGGTAATGCCACTGGAGGGCAGTAAGAAGTTGAGGTTAATGCCACATTGGAGGGGCAGCAGTGGAGGGTAATGCCAGGTATTGAGGCAGGCAGTGGAGGGTAAATACCCAGGTATTGGAGGACAGTGGTAGGAGGGTAATGCCACATGGTTGATGCACAGGTAATGGAGGAACGACATGTATTGATGGCAGTATAGGGTGAACAGCAATGTATTGGAGGGCAGACATATGGAAGGTAATGCAATGTATTGAGGGCAGGGAGGAGGGTAATGTCATGTATCATTGTAGTGGCATACAGGAGGGTAAATGCCACATACTGGAGTGACAGGCAGTGGAGGGTAATGCTGCTGTACTGGAGGGCACAGCTGAGGTTAATACTGTGTATTGGAGGGCATGGTGGAGGGTGAATACCAAGTACTGGAGGGCAGGAAGCGGTGCACGCATGCATTGAGGGCATGGAGGGTGCAACGCCATGCATTGGAGGGCAGGCAGTGGAGGGTAATGCCACATTGAGGGTGGTGGAGGGAAAATGCCATGTGTACTGAGGGCAGGCAGTGGAGTGGATGTTATGTACTGGAGGGCAGGCAGTGGAGGGTGCTCATGTAATTGAGGGGCAGGAAGATAAGGACGCCATGGCTGGAGGCAGTGAGGCACATTGGAGGGCAGGCAGGGAGGGTAATGCCTCGGCATTGGAGGGCAGGGCAGGAGGGTAATACCATATTGAGGGCAGGCAGTGGAGGGCACGCGACATAAGAGGGCAGCAGTGGAGGGCAATGCCCGTGCTGAGGGCAGGGCAGTGGAGGAGTAATGCCATGTACTGGAGGGCAGGGTGGTGGAGGGTAACACACTGGAGGGCAGTGGTTGAGGTTACGCCATGTATTGGAGGGCAGGTGCAAAGAGGGTGTGGTACCAGGTATTGGAGTGCAGGCAGTGGAGGGCAATACTCAGGTATTGAGGATAAGCAGGAGGGTAATGCCATAAATAATATATGCAGTGGAGGTAACACCAGGCTGATGGCAGGTACTGAGGGTAATGAGAAGGGTTGATGGAATATATATAGTAATGCCACGTATTGGAGGGCAGATAGTTAAGGTAATGCAATGTATTGAGGGCAGGAGTGAGGGTAATGCCATGTACCAGGAAAGGCAGGAGGGTAATGCCATATACTGGAGGACAGGTGAGACATCGCCATGTACTGAGGGCAGGTGTGAGGTAACATGTACTGAGGGCAACAGTTGAGTTTACACTGTGTATTGATATATGGAGGGTAATACCACAAGTATTGGAGGGAGGCAGCGGAGGGTGGCATGCCATTGAGGGCAGGCAGGAGGTAATGCCATGTATTGAGGCAGCAGTGGAGGGTAATGCCAATGGGCTGGAGGCAGTGGAGGGCAATGCTGTACTGGAGGGCAGCAGGGAGGATGGCACATGTACTGAGGTGGAGGGTAATGCCATGCACTGAGGCAGGTTGAGGGCACGCCATGTATTGAGGGCAGGCAGTGGAGGTGCCCGCGCCTTGGAGGGCAGGGTAGTGGAGGGGTAATGCACATGAGGGAGCAGGCAGTGTGGAGGGTAGCACTGGTGATTGGAGGGCAGGCAGCGGAGGAACGCCATGGCTGAGGGCAGGCATGGAGTGGTAAACGCCACATAAGAGGGCAGGCAGTGGAGGGTAACGCCCTGTGCTGGAGGGCAGGCAGTGGAGGATAACGTCATGTATTGGAGGGCAGGCAGGAGGCACGCTTGTACTGGAGGGTGAAGAGGAGAATAACCTCCATGTTCTGGAAAGCAGGAGGAGGGACTGCCAGCAGGCCAAGGGCAGGCGGTGGAGGGTAATGCCAGCTGCACATTGAGGCAGGCAATGAAGGGTAATTTCATGTATTGAGGTGGTGATATGATAAAGCGCCATATAATAAAGGGTGGTGAGGTAAATGCCATGTATTGAGGGCAGGCAGTGGATGGTACTGCCATGTATTGAGGGCAGGTGGAGGGTAATGCTACGCATTGAGGGCAGACAGTGGAGGGTGTAATGCCACATACTGGGGCAGGGCAGGAGGGTAATGTCATGTGGCTGAGGGCAGGCAGGAAGATACGCCATGTATTGGAGGGCAGGGCAGTGGAGGGTAATGCCATCACTGAGGGGCAGACAGGAATGTAATGCCACGCATTGAGGGCAGGCAGGAGGGTAATACCACATTGGAGGCAGGCAGCGGAGGGTAATGCCATGTATTGGAGGGCAGGCAGCGAGTTAATGCCACATTGAGGGCAGGCAGGAAGATAATGCTATGTATTGAGGGGGCAGGGCAGGGAGGTAATGCCACGCATTGAGGGTGGTGAACAATGCCACATTGAGGGGCAGGCAGTGGAGGGTAACACTAAGTATTGAGGGCAGGCAGCGTGAGGGTAATGCCACATTAGAGGGGCAGGCAATGGAGGTACGCCCTGTGCTGGAGGGCAGTGGATAATGTTGTATTGGAGGTAGGGCAGTGGAGGATAATGCCATGTACTGGAGGCAGATAGAGGAGAATAACCCATGTTCTGGAAAGAAAGAGAGGCACGTCATGTATTGAAGGGCAGGCTGTGGGGAGTGCACGCCACGCATTGGAGGGCAGTGAAGGGTAGCGCCACGCATTGAGGGCAGGCAATGAAGGGTATCATGTACTATAGGGGGCAGACAGGAGGGTAATGCCACATACTGGGGCAGGTGGAGGGGTAATGTCATGTATTGAGGGCAGGTGGAGGGTAATGCCATATTGAGGGCAGGGCAGTGGAGGTAATGCCATGTGGCTGGAGGGTGGTGGAGGGTAATGCCATGTGGCTGAGGGCAGACAGTGGATGGCACCCAAGGCTGGAGGGCAGGTGGAGGGCAATGCAAGGCTGAATGGCAGGCAGTGGAGGGTAATGCCACAACGACATGGCGGATTTGAGACCCATGTGGAGTCACGATCACACCTGCGGAGTCAGCGGGTGGCACTAAGACTCCAAGGAGTCAGTCAGGGTGACATCAAGACCCATTGAGTCATGGTGACATCACACTCCATGGAGTCAGATGAACATAAGGAACCCAGAGATCATGGCAAGGAGGCCACCATTTTTACAATTAATGATAAGCGTAGATAGTGTGGATTACAAAGTTGCTGATCTTACTTGGTTACAATGAGTTGGCTGAGGCTTACGGCACGGGATATGCTTTGAGAGTTAATTGCAACCTAAGGTTTTCTTCTTGCTTTTATGGTGGTGTTGTTCTTACTTTCACATTTGCTACCTTCAATTTTGCGTATATAGTTTTGATATTTTTTAAATCTTTTATAACTAAGTGAGACTGCTTCCGGTAGTAATGCGTTGAATCTTTATGACTGATCTTCTGGTTGCAAATACTTTCTCAGTTGAGCCAGAAAAATTTGTTTGTCTCTCTCTTCTTTTTGCAATTATTCTGCTGACTACATATATATCAGGTGTGGGTAGATTTCGGCTAGTTATTTTTTGCTAGTTACTGGACTGTAATATAATTGATGTGAAGTTATATTGTACTTGATTTGTCTTATATAATGAGGGCTTTTTAATTTATTTTACTTAGATTGCGTCTATTGTATATTTCAGCAATAACAGATTTCATGTAGTGAGGAACTTACACCTATGTTAAGTTGTGTAGTCTTTATCTTTTTTTGTGGATGCAATAGTGACGGATCAATTCTTTAAAAAGTTGAGAGTGACCTGAAAATGTCAAGAATCATTAGACATAGTTTTCAGATTTTGCATTTTGATGATGCATAAAAACTATTATGTACATGTGTTAAAGTTGTTTAAAGTATTGAGTAAAGATGGTTTTTACTCATTGATTATGATCTCTAATAAAGACGTTTGGACAAACTTGGAAATCAAATGGTGCTTTACTTTTTGATGTTTATAGATATTTTGGTGATGAGTGTTTTTTTTTTAATGTGACGGCGTCTTTGTTAGTGTTGGTGATGAAGATGATTGCTATGATGATGTTCTTGTTCGCTGCGTTCATATATAGCGCTCAAAACATTTCTTCCTTGTTTTAGAAAAAATAATCAGTGGTATATCAGAATTTGTGTTATTACTGGGTGCTGTTTTGTGTTATTACTGGGTGCTGTTTTGTGTTATTACTGGGTGCTGTTGTGTGTTATTACTGGGTGCTGTTGTGTGTTATTACTGGGTGCTGTTTTGTGTTATTACCAGGTGCTGTTTTGTGTTATTACTGGGTGCTGTTTTGTGTTATTACCGGGTGCTGTTGTGTGTTATTACTGGGTGTGTTGTGTGTTATTACTGGGTGCTGTTGTGTGTTATTACTGGTGCTGTTTTGTGTTATTACTGGGTGCTGTTTGTGTTATTACTGGGTGCTGTTTTGTGTTATTACTGGGTGCTGTTTGTGTTATTACTAGGGTGCTGTTTTGTGTTATTACTGGGTGCTGTTTTGTGTTATTACTGGGTGCTGTTTGTGTTATTACTGGGTGCTGTTTTGTGTTATTACTGGGTGCTGTTTGTGTTATTACTGGGTGCTTTTGTGTTATTACTGGGTGTTGTTTGTGTTATTACTCGGTGCTGTTTGTGTTATTACTGGGTGCTGTTTTGTGTTATTACCAGGTGCTGTTTTGTGTTATTACTGGGTGCTGTTTTGTGTTATTACTGGGTGCTGTTTGTGTTATTACTGGGTGCTGTTTGTGTTATTACTGGGTGCTTTTGTGATTACTGGGTGCTGTTTTGTGTTATTACCAAATGGGGCGTGCCGGTGCTTTTTGTGTTATTACTGGGTGCTGTTGTGTGTTATTACTGGGTGCTGTTTTGTGTTATTACTGGGTGCTGTTTTGTGTTATTACTGGGTGCTGTTTTGTGTTATAACGAGACATCAGCTGATCAATTTGGACTGCATGGTCTTGTCTGTCATACGTTGGAATGAAAGTATTCCCGACACAAGTAGGCTAATGACATCATCAAGAGAAGTCTCGCCACTGTCTGATGGAAGTCAGAAGTGTCCAGATGAAGTCACCTAGAAAGATGGAAAGCAGATTCGATTAGATACACCTTTGTGCTCGCACCGGCTTACACCTACCTACAATATTCTGGAGCTGAAGGGAGTGGGGCCACCAGAGCTGAAGGGAGTGGGGCCACCAGAGCTGAAGAGAGTGGGGCCACCAGCTTCATGAAGACCCAGATCAGTAAATACAGTGGGTTGGCACCATGATGTAACTTCGTCCCAGTAGAATTGGAGACCCTCGGAGCATGAAACAAGTGTGTTCTTGGATTCTCTAAAGAGTTGGGTGACAAACTAATGACAGAAACCAAGAATGCTGTAATCATTCTGGATGAAGTATTTGAGATGTAGGCTCTGAGATGTTATATATGTTCTTGTCTTTCCCAATGTATCTATTTCAATGAGTTCTGTTTTCAAATAAAGTTCACAGACATAGCGGGTAGCGGGTAGCGGGTGGCAGGAGAAGAAAATATTCAAACATCTCCGGTGAGAAATCTGAGTTTTCCCTGAAGTACGTTCATTGTCTTCTCTGAGGACGAGCGTCACTAGTCACTTCTAGTGGTGGTACATCTCTGTATTTTAAATATGAACTACTATAAAATATTTGCTTATTAGTTCAAACAGTTAACGATGAATTCAACATTAGTAAAATTTGAAGTAATTGAAGAAAATATTTTAATACAAAATATCTAGTAATTGTAACTGTAATGCATTATTTTTCTGATCACGTAATCGAAATTGTATATCTGGAAGAGTAATTAAAACTGTAAATGACTTTGAATTATGTAATTAATAAACCTGGATGTGGACCTTCTTGGGTCATGGGGTTGTTATATATCTTCAGGACAAGATATTTCCCTCTTATTCCATGTGGCTCTTCATTCTTTACCAGTCTTCTGTGTGGAACTCTCTCAGCGGCCTTAATGAAGCCCAAATACACAGTATCATATCTGTTACCATCATCTACCTCCTCAAATACCTTAGTCAAAAAATTTTGCAAATTCGTAAGTAAAACCTTGTTGAGATTCATTTATCAATGTCTATCTCTCAAGGTGACATCGAATAGCTTCGGCAATTATTGATTACATCAATTTTTCTACAGTGGAGGTTAGGATAATTTGTCTATGTTTAGAAGCTTACTACCTTTCTCCTGCCCTTTTTCACTTATCCGCCATTATACCTTTTTGTAGTGATATGTTCAAAAGACTATCTCATGGTTTGATAAGTTCCTCCTTACATTCCTTTATAACCCTTGAGAACAGTTCACCAGCACCCAGTGTTCTCACTGATGTTAATATATCTATTTGTTTTATAACCATGTCACTACTCGCTTTAAGTGGACCAAAGCGTCTCACAGTCATTCATATTTTATTATTCTCAGCTGTCGTATCTGAGCGCCTCTGCAAAGACAGTGATTATATATGAGTGAGGTGAGTGTTGAATGGTAATGAAAGAATATTCTTTTTGGGGATTTTCTTTCTTTTTGGGTCACCCTGCCTCGGTGGAAGACGGCCGACTTGTTGAAAAAACAAAACAAATATATATATATATATATATATATATATATATATATATATATATATATATATATATATATATATATATATATATATATATATATATATATATATATATACCCTTTTCTTTGGTGCCTCACTGTGTGCCCTCCGGAAAAAGGATGGAGGAATCAGGCCCATTGCGTGGGCAACACCCTTCGGCGCCTAGTTGCCAAGGCTGCAGTACGAAGGGTGAGTCAAGATGCTGCCTCAATGTTGAAACCAACTCTGCTCGGTTTTGGTGTTCAACAAGGCTGTGAAGCAGCTGCCCATGCAGCACGAGTATACATCAACAACATGTCCAATGAAAAAGCCTTAATCAAATTGGACTTTGCCAATGCTTTCAACTCAGTCAGAAGGGATGCTGCTCTCAAGCAGTTTCTAGGCACTTTCCTTCCCTCATCCCTTCATAGAATCGTGTTATAGTGTGGCTTCTAAACTTTTGTTTGGGGACCATGAAATTGACTCGTGTGAGGGTGTGCAACAGGGGGACCCTCTTGTCCCTTTCTATTCTGTCTAGCCATCAAGGATGTCACAGAAACATTGTCCAGTGAGCTCAATATCTGGTTCTTGGATGACGGACCCTAGCTGGCACTACACAATCTCTCTGGGAGACATCAGAAAGTAAAGATATGGTAGGCAGCCTGGGCCTATCTTTAAACCCCACCAAATGTGAGATAGTTTCCACCAATCCACAGATGATCCAGGACATTAGGCTGTTTTACCAGGGGCACGAGCCATCGATCCAGCCAACAGCACTCTCCTTAGGTGCTCCCTGGGCCCAATGCCATCGATCTGGTCCTGGAAAAAAATCTCCGACCTCAGGACGATGGAAGGTAGGATGAAAGACATCGATACACATGATGCCTTCTACCTACTCACCAGGTGCCTGTCCATCCCAAAACTTACATACTTCCTGAGATGTTCCCCAGCCTTCAACAGCCCAGAAACTCGAGGAATACGACTCTCTCCTCAAGACCATGCTAGAGAGTGTATTGAATCTTTCCCTCGAAGATGGACGTGGTTCAAGCTTCACTTCCAGTCAGACTTAGGGGCTGGGAGTACGCAAATCCTCCCAGATTGCCCTACCAGCCTTCTTATCCTCTTCCATAGCATCAAATGAGCTAATAAAACAAATTCTTCCATACAACCTCAGTGATTCAGCAGGAATACAGGACCCTAGCTACACCAGTGCCATCACTGAATGGGAGACTCTTGCTGCTCCAACACCAAAAACCTAGTGAAGAACAGGCCTACAAACAGTCAAGCTGGGACAGCCCCATTGTTGAAAAGATACTTGCCAATATGCTCAGGGCCGTAACATCAGACAGGGAGACTGCCCGTCTCCTAGCCGTGAGTGCACATCACTCTGGGGACTTCCTCCAAACAGTTCCCATTTCGGCCATGGGAACACGCCTGGACCCTAAGACCCTTCGTATTGCAGTGGCTCTGCGCCTTGCTGCCCCCATTCACACGGAATATACGTGTATTTGCGGCGATGCGCAAGCCGACCAATATGGTCTACATGGTCTTAACTGTTCTAAAACCAAGGGTTGGCATGCAAGACACAATGAGGTCAACGACATCATAAAGAGAACCCTCGCTACAGCTGGATGCCCAGCCGAGGAGAGCCTCGATCACTAGCAGCCAACAACGCCCACAACCCAGCAAACCGCCCCGACGGGATCACCATCTATCCTTGGAAGAATGGCAAGCTCTTAGCATGGGATTATACCTGCGTGTCGACACTGGCTGACACCTACATCCATCACAGTGTTGGGCGACAGGGAGGAGCTGCTGACCACAGAGAGGAGTACAAGATCGGCAAGTACAGGGACATAAGCCAACAGTATAAATTTGTCCCAGTGGGATCGGAGACCTTGGGAGCGTGGGGAAAAAATGCAACACGTTTCCTTAAAGAGCTGGGTTCCAGACTCATCGACACCACCAGGGACCCAAGGGCAGCCACGTTCATGTTCCAGCGTCTCAGCGTGGCCATCCAGAGGGAAACGCATGCTGCATACTCGGCTCGCGCCCGGCTTCGGAGGAGCTGGAGGAGATTCATAATCTTTGACATATTGTACCATTGTATTCATGTTCATGTTTGTGTGTTTTATAAATGTATTCTGTCTATTAATAAAGCATTTATATGTACATATATATATATATATATATATATATATATATATATATATATATATATATATATATATATATATATATATATATATACATGCAAAAAGATCACAGTAAACAGGTGATATCAAAATATGCAAGACAACCACTATGAAAAATTAGAGGAATTCCAAGCGCTTTCGTGACTACTCACATTATCAAGGAACTATAACAGGAAACATGACAAGAAGGGCTTATATAGGGGGTGAGACTACACCTCACAGTCACATCACACTAACAAAGACTACACCTCACATTAGCGTAACATCGCACGACTATGTGAAGAGGAACATAAGAAAGGACCTGAAACTCTTCCCAAGAATTAAGATTAGTCCAATTTATCATTAAATTCTTCCCAAATTTTATTAATTATAAATGAATCCAATTTATATAAACCAAAAGAAATATTCATATTATTTTCAAAACTGCTTTTAATGAAACATGATTCTATTATATTCCTCTCAACCATGGACTTGCTTGATACAACCTTCTCAGCATTTTGAATATCAATTGGATGGTTAAAATCTCTCACATGAATAAATAGAGCATTAGAATCTTGTCCAGTTCTAATGCTATATTTATGTTGTTTTAATCTTAGTTCAAGACTTTTACCAGTTTGACCATAATAAACTTTATCGCATATTTTACAGGAATCTTATAGACACATCCGTCAGCATTTTGGGGGAATTTTTATCAAAAGTCTTTTTACTGTATCAAGATTTTTAAATACAACTTTGATATTAAAATTCTTAAGAAAGGAAGGCATATCAACCAAGTTTTCATATATATATATATATATATATATATATATATATATATATATATATATATATATATATATATATATATATATATATATATATATATATATATATATATTTATATATACACAGAGGAACAAATATCATCAATTGTAGCATTACATACATGCAGAGATATTATGAGACAAATACCCACTGTGTATATGTCACAGAAAGTTACACAAATACAATAACTTGCATAATTACATGCATACAGAAAAATAAGAGACGTGTCTTACTTATCAAGGCAAATATAACAGGAAAAAAGTAAATTGTAATTTTTCTGGAAAAAAAATATCAAAATGGATAAATGTGAGAAGCGGAGTTGCACAAGGACTGGTTTTGGGACCCGTACTGTTCCTGGTGTACACAAACCACTTGCCAGTATGAATCAAAGTTGTGAAATTGAGGAGGGTTTTGGGAAATATTTTTACCAGACGAGCAATTAGCAGGACATAAGATTTTCTAATTATTATTGAAGTTGTAGCAATGCTGAATAAGTATTATTATTATTATAAAAGAAATATTTAGTTATTAGCTCTTAGTTGTGTCATTAAAAAAAGGTACTTATTGTACGACATTATCATTGAAAATTACTGCATCATCTGCAAATGCATTCCAGATCTCTTTCCTACCTGCTACAAGCAATGAATACAATGGGCGAAATTGCTATGGTTACGACAGGAGTTTGCCATCTTAGTCCCATTCCAATAATTCGTTTAAAGTAAATCGAGCAAATCGACAAATAAATTTTATATCTCTGTTTCTAAATAATGTTCATTAGGAACTTACTTTATGCTAACATTCTCAGTAACCCTTGGCGAACATCAAAGTAACATAACTAATATTAAGTTTTAAAGGAGTGGAGTGGTACTCTAGTGGAAGGCTTCTGTCAGATGACCAAAACCTCAAGTGGTAGATCGTCATATAAATGAGTTCAGCGTCAAAAAGCTTCCTGACGAATCTTATCTAACCTAACATCGAAGAGCACAATTGCCAGCTCCATATTAGCACGTAAATCTACTCTTTAATAACAATTTCGTTGAAATCCGGAAGATTTCATGTTTTTCAACACACTATTGGACTACTAAGAAAGAGTTGGGAAGTGTGGAAACTCACAAGGCATAAAACTAGACGTAATATAAATAACAATAGCTGAGATAATGGAAACTACACTCACTGCAATGTTCCATAAAAGATACAACATTTTCTCTTCGACCATCTTCGACATGACAGAGCGAGAACTATCTTGAAGCATCACTTGACTACCATCAACATCTCCCTTCACAGGCGGAACCTTCCTATTATACATAAAGCACCTATTTGGAGGAAAAAGAATCGTCACAACCAGGTTATAGAATCTCCAAAGACCATTTAACACTTTTATTAGGTGGGAATGCATCTAGTGACTAAATTAAAGCCTATGCTGGTGCACAGAGCAGAAAATCCAAAGGGTGTTAAATTCTATTAAAAAAATGCTCTTCCTGTATTTTTTTTATTAACACATCGGCCATCTCCCACCAAGGCAGAGTGGCCTGAAAAAGAAAAACTATTACCATCATTCACTCCATCACTGTCTTGCCAGAGGCACACTTACACTAGTTATAAAACTGCAACCCCTCTTTAAGAGTGCAGGCACTGTACTTCCCATCTCCAGGACTCAAGTTCGGCCTGCCGGTTTCCCTGAATCCCTTCATAAATATTACCCTGTTCACACTCCAACAGCACCTCAAGTCCTAAAAACCGTTTGTTTCCATTCGCTCCTATCTAACACGTTCACGCATGCTTGCTGGAAGTCCAAGCCCTCGCACACAAAACCTTTACCCCCTCCCTCTACCCTTTCCTAGGCCGATCCCTACCCCGCCTTCCCTCCACTACAGATTTATATACTCGAAGTCATTCTATTTCCTTCCATCCTCTCTACATGTCCAAACCACCTCAACAACCCCTCCTCAGCCCTCTGCATAATAGTTTTGGTAATCCCGTTCTTCCTCCTAATTTCCAAACTACGAATTCTCTGCATTATAATCACACCACACACTGCTCTCAGACATCTCCACTGCCTCCAGCCTTCTCCTTGTTGCAACATTTACCACCCATGCTTCACACTCATATAAGAGTGTTAGTATAACTATACTCTCATACATTCCCTTCTTTGCTTCCACGGACAAAGTTCTTTGTCTCCACAGACTCCTAAGTGCACCACTTGCCCTTTTACCCTCATCAATTCTATGATTCACCTCATCCTTCATAGACCCCATCTGCTGACACGTCCACTCCTAAATATCTGAATACATTCACCTCCTCCATACTTTCTCCCTCCAATCTGATATCCAATCTTTCATCACCTAATCCTTTTATCCTCATCACCTTACTCTTTCCTATATTCACTTTCAATTTACTTCTTTTACATACCCTACCAAACTCATCCACCAACCTCTGCAACTTCTCTTCAGAATCTCCCAAAAGCACAGTGTCATCAGCAAAAAGCAGCTGTGACAACTACCACTTTGTTAGATTCTTTATCTTTTAACCCCACACCTCTTGCCAAGACCCTCACATTCACTTATCTTACAACCCCATCTATAAATATATTGAACAGCCATGGTGACATCACACATACTTGTCTAAGGCCTACTTTTACTGGGAAATAATCTCCCTCTCTCCTACATACTCTAACCTGAGCCTCACTATCCTCGTATAAACTCTTCACTGCTTTCAGTAACCTACCTCCTATTTCATACACCTGCAACATCTGCCACATTGCCCCCCTATCCACCCTGTCATATGCCTTTTCCAAATCCATAAATGCCACAAAAACCTCTTTACCCTTATCTAAATACTGTTCAGCTATATGTTTCACTGTAAACACTTGGTCTACACACCCCTTACCTTTCCTAAAACCTTCTTGTTCATCTGCTTTCCTACTCTGTCTTGCTCTTAATTCTTTCAATAACAACTCTACCATACACTTTACCAGGTATACTCAACAGACTTATTCCCCTATAATTTTTGCACTCTCTTTCGTCCCCTTTGTCTTTATACAAAGGAACTATGCACGCTCTCTGTCAATCCCTAGGTACATTACCCTCTTCCATACATTTATTAAATAATAACACTAACCACTCCAAAACTATATCTCCACCTGCTTTTCACATTTCTATCTTTATCCCATCAATCCCAGCTGCCTTACCCCCTTTAATTTTACCCACTGCCCCACAAACTTGCAACTGGCTCTTCCTCACTCCTACAAGATGTTATTCCTCCTTGCCCTATACACAAAATCACAGCTTCCCTATCTTCATCAACATTTAAAAATTCCTCAAAATATTCCCTCCATCTTCCCGATACCTCTAACTCTCCTCTCCTATTTTTAACTGTCAAATCCATTTGTTCCTTAGGCTTCCTCAACTTTTTAATCTCACTCCAAAACTCTTATTTTCAAAAAAATTTGTTGATAACATTTCACCCACTCTCATATTTGCTCTCTTTTTACACTGCTTCACCACTCTTAATCTCTCTTTTTCTCTCCATATACTCTTCCCTCCTTGCATCACTTCTACTTTGTAAAAACCTCTCATATGCTAACTTTTTATCCCTTACTACTCTCTCTACATCATCATTCCACCAATCGTTCTTCTTCCCTCCCGCACCCATTTTCCTATAACCACAAACTTCTGCTGAACACTAACACTACATTGTTAAACCTACCCCATACATCTTCAACCCCATTGCCTATACTCTCACTAGCCCATCTATTCTCCAATAGTTGTTTATATCTTACCCTAACTGCCTCCTCTTTTAGTTTATAAACCCTCACCTCTCTCTTACTTGTTGCTTCTATTTTCCTTGTATCCCATCTACCTTTTACTCTCACTGTAGCTACAACTAAAAAGTGATCTTATATATCTGTGGCCCCTCTATAAACATGTACATCCTGAAGTCTACTCAACAGTCTTTTATCTACCAATACGTAGTCCAACAAACTACTGTTTTTACGCCCTACATCATATCTTTTATACTTATCCTCTTTTTCTTAAAATATGTATTGCCTATAACTAAACCCCTTTCTATACAAAGTTCAATTAAAGGGCTCCCATTATCATTTACACCTGGCACCCCAAACTTACCTACCACACCCTCTCTAAATGTTTCTCTTACTTTATCATTTAGGTCCCCTACCACAATTACCCTCTCACTTGTTTCAAAAGTTCCTATACATTCGCTTAACATCTCCCAAAATCTCTCCTCTCTTCTCCAGGTGCATACACGCTTATTATGACCCACTTTTCACATCCGACCCTTATTTTGATCCACATAATCCTTGAATTTATACATTTATATTCCCTCTTCTCCTTCCATAACTGATCTTTCAACATTATATGCTACCCCTTCCTTAGCTCTAACTCTCTCAGATACTCCTGACTTAATCCCATTTATTTCTCCCCACTGAAACTCGCCTACCCCTTCAGCTTTGTTTCGCTTAGGGCCAGGACATCCAACTGGATGAAGTCCAACGAAAATAAAGCATCGTGCGCTCAGTCTCTCGTCAGTTTTTGTTCGTTAAGCATCGTTAGTACAAACTCCGTGAAACTTTTTAATATTTCATTGTTATTCTGTGGTGTTTTTTTAAGTATTTTAATTGAAAATAAGTCATCATGCCCCCCCCCACAAAAAAAAAAGTATAGTAGTGATCCATACAAGCCTAAAAGGAAAGCAGTGAGAACAATAATTAAAATGAAAATAAAACTTATTGCAAAGTTTGAAAGTGGAACACATGTGTTAGACCTGGTCGCTCAATATGGTATGGCGAAATCCACCATATAGTTTATATTGAAAAATAGAGGCAATAAAAGGAGATTCTGTGGCAAAAGGGGTGAAAATTTTTGCTGTGAATAGGTCACAGATAAATGGGGAAACTTTTGTTAGCGTGGATTAATGAAAAACAATTGGCCGGTGACAGTGTTTCCTGAACAATAATTTGTGAAAAAGCAAAGCAGTTATACAGTGATCTTAGGCAAGACACCCTGGGAAACATTGCTGAAAGTGATGAAATTTAAGGCAAGTAGGGTCTGGTTTGATAGGCTTAAAAAGAGGAGTGAGATTCATAGTGTGGTAAGGCACAGGGAGGCTGCCAATGCTAACAGAGATGAGGCTGAAAAGTTTAAGGAATTTAAAAACTATGTAGACATTAGGAGATTTATTCCTCGACAGGTTTGGAAAAGAACGTCTAAGAGAATCTACATCACACAAAAAGAAAAACCATTACCAGGACACAAGCCCATGAATGACAGTTTAAGGATAATAGATATAGCCTGGTGAAAAAGTTTCTTTCAGGACAATGAACTCTCCCTGAAAGACAATGTGGTCAGACTATGTGTCAGAGATTTTGAAGGCTTGGAGGCAGAGCCTGTAGTGAAGGATACTGTTTCTCTAGGCCAGTCCATAGGTTTGGAAATGGACGATGAGGATGTAGAGGAGTTGGTGGAGGATCACAAGAATGAGCTCACCACAGAAGAACTTGCACAAGGAGCAGCAAGAAGTGGTTAAGGAAATTTCTTCACAGGAGGGAAGCAGTAAGGGCAACATTTCCACTGCAGAAATTAAGGAATTGTGTTACCATTGGGCTCAAATACAGAGCCTGGTGAAAAAATAGCATCCTAACATTACTATTGTGAATAGGAGCATTTATCTGTTCAATGACCACTTTAGAAAAATTTTGGAAAGTCATCAAAAGTTGACAACATTGGACAGCTTCTTTAGCAAAGAAAAAAAATCAAATGCCAGTGAATCCCCACCATCTTCAAGTGCTACTCCACCTTCCTCTTAGGCCATGAGCACTCCTCAGTAAAGGTAAATGCAGTTAAATTTTAATTTATTTTGTGTATTTGTTTTCATAGTTTTAATGTGTGATTAAGCAATATTTTCACTTAAAATGTTTTATAATTGGTAATACAGTGGACCCCCAGATTTCGTCATTAATTTGTTCCAGAATGCTGTTCAAGTACCGTTACCAAACAAATTTGTTCCCATAAGGAATAATGTAAATTAGATTAGTCCTTTTAGACCCCCAAAAATACACTTACATAATTGTTTGAGTTTGGAGCAGTACGAAATCCGGGGGTCCACTGTATTTTGGAGTCTGGAATGGATTAATCCAATTTCCATTATTTCGTATGAGAAAAATTGATTCAATAGTCACTATTTAAAAAGCCTCCTGGAATGGATTAAGTTAGAATATAGAGTGTATTAATATTGGTAGAATTACCAACAATATGTTAAGTAAAAGGACACAAATGCAACTAATGTGACATTTTATTGTGGCAACGTTTCGCTCTCCAAGAGCTTTTTCAAGCCGTTACAAACAATACATGGACACAGAGGGTATATATATACTCTCAAAGTGAGGTGTAATACTAGTGGTGGTAGAAGTAGTAGTGATATAAGTTGTAGTAGTAATACAATAAGGTAGAAAAATCAACTTGCACATGAGTAAAAGGTGATAAAGACAATTACTGTCTAACCTGTTTTAATACTACCCAAGTAATTGTCTTTATCACCTTTTACTCATGTGCAAGTTGATTTTTCTACCTTATGTATTACTACTCACAACTTATATCACTACTACTTCTACAACCACTAGTATTACACCTCACTTTGAGTAATATACCCTGTGTCCATGTATTGTTTGTAAGCGAAAGCTCCTGGAGACCGAACGTTGCCAATAATGTCAAGTGCATTTGTGTCCTTTTACTTAACATAGAGGTACCACTGTATTAGGTATACAGTATAGTGCTTTAGTGTACTTTTTTTTTTTAACCTTCCAATATAACAAACCCCCTACTAGTTTGTTCACAGCCCTTAGCGTTCCTTTCAACCCTTTTCTTCCCTCACCTCTGATCCCCTCTCCACCTAGCTGTTTATAACCTCTGTACTATTTGCTACCCTGCAGCACTGTATGACCCTTGTCGGTTTAGCGCTTTCTTTGATTATTATAATAATAATAATAATAATAGTTTGTTATATTGAGGATTTACCGTAATAGTTTAACATTTTAAAGGGCTTGATTTGAGACCTGGCCGCATGGGCGATTATCCATGGAAGAATTAACACAATTTCATATTTTAAGGATGAAGTATGATTAGATGTTTAAAAAGTTTAGTGATTCTAAATAAGCACCATATCTAAGTGGAATTTAATTCTCACATAGGAAGAAGATATTAGTTTTAGAGATGCATGGATGAAATTCTAACAGTTTTCATACTAACATTGGTTATATTTTCCCTTTACCACTTCCAACTACCCATACTGACTGCCTCTTCCATACTTCTAACCCTCACTGGTCTCTGATCTTTGCATATTTAATCTTTAGCACATCCTGCTCTGCAGCACTGTATAATCCTTGTGGGTTTAGCACTAAGTTTTGTTATAGTTTTCATGAATGAAGTTCCCATGATGCACCTAACTTGTATCTTCCACTGGTAATCGTTATATTATTATAATCAAGTTAAGCATTAAACCCAAAAGGGTCATACAGCATCTGCTATTAATAATTCTCCCCTCAAGGGAGGCTCCTTGAAGCTGGTGAAGAGTTCTTGATCCATGAAACTGGACCCCTTCCTATCAATGGCTTGATCCTGAATGCCTCCTGCTTTCCCCCAGGTGCTGTATGACCCCTTCAGGTTTGGCACCCCCCCCCACATGAATGCATATAATTAAAATTATTTTAAGATTTGCAATACAGTGGAACCCCGAGTTTCGGCTGTATTCCGTTCCAGGAGCTAGGCCTAAACTTGAAGCGGCCGAAAGTCGAAGCAATATTTCCCATAAGAAATAATCCGTTCTACCCAAAAATATTCATTTTTTTAAATAATACTATAGTTTTACATACAGAAAACAATGAGAAATAAATATAAAGCACTAATTTTAATGGATAAATGAACATTTAAATCAGTTTTACCTTTATTGAAGACTTGTTGGCATATTAGAGAGGCAGGAGAGTTTGTTTGGAGGCAGGACAAGATAGTCCTTCAATATGACACTAATATCAACTCTACGGCTTATTTATCTAGCAAAATTCATCTAATATGACATAAACAATATTAATAACATAGAAACATGATATATATACTCTAGATTATTATTATAATCAAAAGTGCTGAACCACAAGGGTCATTCATCATACAGCATATATATACTCTAGAATGAATAAAATATGTCTCTCTCCCTAACCGACAACTGTTGCTGTGTTGTTGGGTGTATACGGGCCACTGAAAGATAAGCCTTACATATGAGTGGTGATGGCTACCAGACGGCGGTGTTGTCAGTCGCCCTATATAACTCCAACAACATTGGAGGAGTCAGTTTCTTGCTGTCCTTTTCCTATTGATTAATCGCTTAACTTACTTGCTACACTTTATTGCTGGCTGGTGCTATAGCCTTTATTGGCTTGTGCTGCTTTAGTATCGTACATATCGTAGAATCACTGAAAAAGGCACATTCTCCCCTCTCTTCCTCCTCCACTTTGGTACTTTGCCACAATTTCTTTCTTCAATTCTATCGTGTTTGTCACTTTCTTTACCAAAGGGCTGCCACTATGAAGTTTCTTGGGGCCCATGGCTTATTTCACAGTCACAATCAATAAACAAGCACTAAATGCAATGAATTTATTGTGAAATGTTTGGATGAGCACGCAGGGTAACGTTCACTCAAGGATAAACAAAGCTAGACTGGCTCACGATGCCTGCGCGGATAGGTCTGGTACGCCGGCTGAAACTGGGCAATGGCCGAAAGTCGGGACAAAATTAGACCGAAAAAAGCGACAAACTCGAAGTGGCCGATACTCGGGGTTCCACTGTATATTAAAAGTACAAAAATGCAGTGTTAAAATGTTGATTTCAAACAGTGTTTATAGCGAAGACCTACTGCTTTTATTTTTTTATATTTCAGTACATAACTATAGTTGTAAGTCTTCTGAAACAAGGCTAACAACAAATACATAACTAAGCTTTATTTTTTTAAATGCTTTGTTATACACACTTCAAAGCCATTCTGCCTGCCTCACACTCCAGCTTCATTCACTTAAATATGATTAAAAAGAATCGACACCAGGGTAATGGTTGAAATTTATTAGTTTTATGAAAAAAAATATAAATATTCATTTTATTAACCCAGCCACAAATTTTGTCCTTTTATAATTATGTATACATCAGATTTTTATCATATGTCCAATCTCTTCATTTGGTTACATCATGGCATATTTACCATTCACCACATCCTTTCCAACAAAACTGACTCTCAGCACCTAATTACAAATATATTTGGCTTGTGTTGAATGAAAGTCTATATATACAATAGTTGAATTAGCTGTTAAAAGTAACAAAAAGGTTATCAAAGTTTTAAATATTTGAGCTCATTCAATTACAAGTCATGTTCAGACCCTACTTACAAGTTTGAATGCCAAATTAAAATAAGTACAGTGGAACCTTGGTTTTCATATGCCCTAGGTTGTATGTAATACTATAGTTATTCTCTATAAAATGTATTTTTTGTTAATATTTCCCATAAGAAATAATGTAAATCCAATTACTCCATTCCTGACACCCAAAAATATTAACAAAAAATACATTTTATAAAGAAGAACTATAGTTTTACATACAAACTAGGGCATACGAAAACCGAGGTTCCACTGTATTGTCATCAACATTAAATAAAATTTAGTGAACAAACTTAACAAAAAAAACAATAAATACATTTAAACATTAAGAAAGTTATATTATCAAGAAACCTATGCAAAATACAGATATGAAAAATTATACTGTGAATAAATCAGAAGTAAAATTTAAGAGTTGTACTTAATTTGTAAAAATATTCTCATGTAAAGCTTGTAAACCCATTGCATTATATAGCACAAATGGGTATGACAAATCTTTTGGTTATGATATTAACCTTGGGAAGTACCATAACTATTGAAGCTTAATCTTGTAAAAATAATTAAAGGAGTGGACAGGGTTCTAACCAAAGGTCTCTCAATCCTAGAATTTAGCTCAGTGCACCACAGGTCATAAGGTTCCACCAGCAAGATTATTACATTAAAAAGAAATATTAAACCCTTGTCATACTTCATCTACCAGAACCATAGGAGTCCATGAACTGCAGGTTCAAATGCCATCACTCCATTTGATTTTTTTTATATTTTACTACAAACTTTTAGTACATTAAATTTAATATAGTTGTAAAATAACAAAGGAAGCCTGAAGAGTTAATTTTAACTTTGCAACATCTTTAAAATATTTGTTTATCAGAACACCAACCTCTGCCAAATTAATCTGACTCAAAGTTCCCCCAGACAGTTGATCAGCAGGACTGTAGTGCTTATGCTGGACTGCATGACTCGTGCATCAGTAACCTAATTGATCAAGCCATCAACCAGGTGGTCAGGACCAGGCCATGAGGCAATGTTCCCCAGAACCATTAAAGTTTTATAGTAATAACTGATAAATTTTCCTAATAAGCAATATTTTCCATGAACAGTTTACTATTTGTGTTTATGATAAAAGGAGAAGTGTGCAATGCTCACAAAACCAGAGAAATGTCTTAAATTTTCATTTATAGAAACCTTGTGTCATTTGTAAGTAAAAATGAAAATTCTATTAAAAAAAGGAATTACATTTAATAAATAGCTGACTGAAAAAGAGCCTGTATATCACTACTTAGCAATAACTGCTCAAAGATGAAATATTTTATTCTTAAAATTTAAGGCAAATGCCATTATCAATTTTAGTAGTTAACTGTACCAAATATTCACATTGTACCTATTCCAGTACTACAATAGTTAAATGAAAATCTTCAAATTCAGGTACAACGTAACAATGTTATTCTGTATAGTACTTGCAATGGTTTTGACACACACACACAAAAAAACTATATACAAGGCCTTTACAATTAAATACAATATTTGCATATATCAGAGTTCACAGAGGAAAATACCAGGATAGTGGTAATGTGCACTCAGCCAGCTGACAAATTATTAGTTGGACACATCATACAGGCAGTTTTGATCAATGTCTCCAAGAGCAAGAATTCATGTATTTTGTACTGGATTCTTACCATCCATTCCACCATTGTACATTCCAGGTGTCATGCTATCCAAATGCGAGGCATTCATGTATATATTTTACATTCCAGTCTTAAAGCACATCACTGTGCTACTGCCCATGGTGCTGACCAGAGCCTGAAAAAAAAGTACTTCTTTAGAGAATTAATTCTTTTATCCCTAACTCTATTGCTACATTATAGTTCATGAATGCTACTATTGATCCTGGCCTAATCTCTCTCCTTTGATCTCTATAATAACAAATCACACCAAGAACACTAATATTTTTCAACTAGCCAAACAAAAAGTATCTTCAGCAACACTAAGACCATCTCAGTACAGGAGCACCTCATGTGATGCAGGATCATGGCTCATGTTTTCAATATTCCACAAATTAAATTTACTTTTTCATTACCAATAATAGAGCATCATTACCATTATGGCACATCATTACACAATTACCATTATGGAGTCATTGTTTTAGGGCTGTGGAGGTGGCCTAGCTTCACTTGTGACAAACACACTGCCTCCCATGTACAGTGGACCCCCAAGTAACGAACAAAATTCATTCCAGAAGCCTGCTCAAGTGCTATTACCGAACGAATTTACTCCCTTAAGAAATAATGTCAAGTAGGTTACTCCATTTCAGACCCCCAAAAATACACTTACAGAAGCACTTACAATATTATACTTACATAATTGTACGATTTCCGGGGTGTTCGTTACTCGGGGGTCCACTGTAGTCAGTTTACTCGGACACAATGTATGCGCGTAGCTCAGTGCCCGTTTTCCCATTTTATCATCATCCCCTTCTCATTTCAGGATATTAAGCATAACATCCAAAAGAAAACTGGTTTAAACATGGATGCACATTGTGAGGTGGGAGTGATGCACATGGAGCTAGTAACACAATCACACTAATTTCACATTCCCATGCCTCCAACAGTACTTTATCTACCTTAGAGGTATTTATACATTTGCTGGATGTGTTGGTTGATAATAAAATGTGAAAAAGTTATTTAATGAGAAAATTGTGTAGGAAATACTCAGGGTGGCACAGGCCAGGTAGCCAGAGGCAAACACTGTGGCCCAAAAAGCCACAATGCATGCCTTTGACAGCCCTTGTGGCATCTGCTGAAATAGACAAGGAGCAAGGAACTGAAAGATCAAATTTTAGCCTATTTGTGAAGTGAGGCTATGATGATATAGTGGGTGGTGGTGGGTTTGAGGGTCATGTATACTCATACAAGGCTGAGGTCTGCTTCCCACTTTGTGGAAGTAATGCACTGTCTCTATAGGCTCTGTAATGAATTGAAAAACCATTGGTTGGCAAAATGTCTTCAAAATAAACATCCAGGTGTTGCACATAATTCATCAACTTGTCTGTATTGTGTATTGATGTTTTGAAACGAATACACATTCAAATTGAGTCAGTAACTGGCTTCCCCAAGGCCTTAGAAATGGAAGGTGATAGAATACTGCCTGCAAAATATTTCTATAGGAACTGTACAGGGTCACAGTTCCAGATCAAGAAGCAACAAAAACTATAATGTTATGCAAGAGAAACTTAAAAAACTTTTTTTTTAATAAACTTCAATGAGCATCTCCTGCCAAGGCAGGGTGACCTACAGAAGTAAACACATTCACCACCATTCATTCAATCACTGTCTTGCCAGAAGTATTTGACTACAGATAATAACCTGAAAGAAAAACTAACATTACTCCCACAATGGAGATATATACAGACAGGATGAAAAGATTAACAGCCCAATATGATGATAATCTTGCCCCCTTCCATTAAGTTTTAAAGCTGATTGGGAATCTAATTCTTTGCTTCCTTTCCTTGATGTTCATGTCCACCGCTCAGTTACAAGTTTTGCCTTTTCCGTGTACCGCAAGCCTATGCACAGTGGCATGTATATTCACTACTTTTCTTATAATGCCTCCTCTGTCAAGAAAAGTGTTCTTATCTCCCTCTTTCTCCGTGCTCTCCGCATTTGTGATCCTCAGTTCCTTGAAGCAGAAATTTCCACTCTTCATAATTTATTTTCCTGTCTTGGCTACCCTTCCCATTTCACAGACTCTGCTTTCTCTCGTGCCAAATGGACTTTCTTCTCTCCTAAACCTCCTAACTCCTGGGAACTCTCCTGTCCTCTGCCTTCCCCACATCTCTGGTCTCTCTAATCTCAACAACTCTCTTCGTTCCTTAGACATCAAACTTACCTTTCGCCAGACTAACACTCTTTGCACTAATCTAGTTCATACCTCCCCTCCCTCTATAGATTCTCCTGGTGTCTACTCTATTTCTCTCTCCTCCTGTCCTCTTCAGTACTTTGGAGAAACTGGCCGATCTCTTTCTGACAGACTTAGGGAGCACAAAAATAGTGTTAGGCTTGTTGACACCAATAATGCTCTTTTCTGTCATGTCAGAGATCACAGTCATCCTATTGATTAGTCTTCTGCTAAAACTGTCTACCCTACGTCCAACTTTCACAGTCGCCGTCTGGTTGAATCCTCCCTTATACACAACTTTCCCTGTATGAATCTTAGCCCTGGCTTTGTCTCTGTAGATGCTTTCCTCTCCCATTACATTGTTAAATGCTCAAAACTTCAGAACACCCATGACTTAACCTGATTCCTTCCCCTTCTCCTGTTTCTTCTTTCTCCTCTGGGTTTTCTTTCTTTTGCCTTGTATTTGTCCTTCTTTATTTTATTTTCCTTTTTTTCCCCCCTCTGTGTTCTTGTCCGTACCCCATGCGGGCCACCAGCTTTATTGCAGTGCTCCTCTTTCCTAGAATATGACTGACTCCACTACTACTACTTCCACTATTACTCCTCCACCACTTTCTTGTGCCCTCCCCTGTCTGCTGGCCTATATATAATCCCTTCTACCTGTTCTTTGTGTTAGTGTGACTTTGTAAATGGTCCAAGTCAGACCGAAACGTCGTCGTAAGCTCCTCTCTTCTATGTGCGGGTTGTGTGTGTAACAGTAGTGTAAATGTGTCAGTGATATTTATGTTCTACAATTTATTAATGCCAAGATATGATTGTTTTACTTTTTGTTTTTAAATTGCTTTTAATGTTTAACACTAGTTTATTATTATATTAGATATGTTTAAAGGTATTTTAGTACTTCAAACATGGGAAAAATGCTTAGCCCAATGCTGCTTCACTTGGAATATTCAGTATATATATGGTATAGCTAATTTCAACCACCCAGGGAGGTACTACTGTCTTGCCAAGTGAGTGTAAAACAAAAGCCTGTAATTGTTTTACATGATGGTAGGATTGCTGGTGTCTTTTTTCTGTCTCATAAACATGCAAGATTTCAGGTCTGTCTTGTTACTTCTACTTACACTTAGGTCACACTACACATGCACATACAAGCATATATATACACACCCCTCTGGGTTTTCTTCTATTTTCTTACTAGTTCTTGTTCTTATTTCCTCCTTATCTCCATGGAGAAATGGAACAGAATTCTTCCTCCGTAAGCCATGCGTGTCTTAAGAGTCGACTAAAATGCTGGGAGCAAGGGGCTAGTAACCCCTTCTCCTGTATATATTACTAAAGTTAAAGAGAAACTTTCATTGAAGATGACCCAGAGAGAAGTGCTGAGGTTAAAAATATTGGCAGGCGGCAGATTCAAGGGTACAGAAAATTGTGTATGCTAGTACGTTGAACACAGTTGTCAGCTGCACACTAGTGTGTAGGACAAAGTCATCAGTTGCGTACTAGTACACCAGACACAGTTTAAAGGTTAAGTAGAGCGTGACTAACCTGGCTGTGTAGATGATGAGTACGAGTCCACAGATTTTCCCATTTGAGACATTAATTTAAGCATGTCACTGTTTGGTATGCCTGCCATTCCTGCTAAGAGGTTTCCTGCATTTAACTGAAAAACAAATGAAAAAATCAATTAGAAAAAGTAACTGTTTATTTTTTTTAACACCAAGGCAGGGTGACCCACAAAAGAAGAAACAAAACTTTTTTCTTCTTTGCCCATTTAATAATTTATACAAAAGAAGGGGGTTACTAGCTCCTTGCTCCCGGCATTTTAGTCACCTCTTATGATATGCATGGCTTACAAAGGAAGGATTCTTCTCCACTTCCCCATGGAGAAAAGTAACATATGTAAATTACCACAAGACATTAGTAAGATCTCATTTCATCTCCATGATGAGACCTCAGTAAATAACTTTGTATCAGCAATATGTGACATTAACTTGCACAGTTTACTGACATTGTGGAAATTGATGAATGGGTTAGAGTATTTCTACAAAAAACAAAGCCTTTACAATAGACAATGTCTTATTAAAACTAAGCAGATCACACCAAAGAAAATAGTCCATGGCTAAAAAATAGCATCCTTAGGTCCTCTGATAAAAGACAATTAAGAAAAACTAAGGAACAAACCAAAAAACTATATCACAGTACTTGCCAATCTAATAAGGTCTAAACAACTATTATGCTAGCAGGTTTAATGAAATAAATGTTGGAGTGTGAGCAGGGTAATATTTAGTGAAGGGATTCAGGGAAACTGGTCAGCCGGACTTTAGTCCTGGAAATGGGAAGTACAATGCCTGCACTTTAAAGGAGGGGATTGGAATATTGGCAGTTTGGAGGGACTTCTAAACTGTCATATCTGAGTGCCTCTGCAAAGACAGTGATTATGTATGAGTGATGGTGAAAGTGTTGAATGATGATGAAAGTATTTTTCTTTCTTTTTGGGTCACCCTGCTTCGGTGGGAAACAGACGATGTGTTAAAAAAAAGAAGAAAGAACAGTGCGAATCCAATTAATGTGACCACTTCATGGGGCTTGTTATCTGCACTCATCAAGACCTAGTTGTACTAAGGTCAGATAAACATCTGCTAACCTTGGAAAATAAAACAGAGTATCATACTGAAATAAAACAGTATAATATTGAAGAATACCTTTTTTAACCTTGGACAAAAGTAAAATTATAAACTGAAGAATATTAAATGTTCCCACTGGGAAATATACCATGCTATCCTTTCTTTAAAAGTAAAAATGTTCCAGACAATTAT
This sequence comes from Cherax destructor, assembly GCA_009830355.1. Taxonomy (NCBI): domain Eukaryota; kingdom Metazoa; phylum Arthropoda; class Malacostraca; order Decapoda; family Parastacidae; genus Cherax; species Cherax destructor. Next base: position 95,984 of record WNWK01002579.1, on the reverse strand, counting down.
ATACTCTACCACCTAAGTTATATCAATTAACCTGTGGCCAGATGTCTTGCTGCTGATGAGCTGTGAGGTGATTTGACTGCTGCTGCTGTAGTTGTTTATAGGCATTCATTTGTTGGTCTTGAGCTAGGCTGTTGTATATAGACTGTCTCATTGATGCTTCATATGAGTCCAACCTGGAAAGAATGCAGACTGGTGAAAACAATTTTAATTATTATGTAGACAGAAGTAATAGTGGGATGCAAAAAGGTTACAGTAAGTTCTTATGCACCTGGGGTTTAGAAAATTGTAGAGAGAGATTTTTAGAAGTTAAGTGAATGTTTTGAGAGTTTTGAACCAAGCAAGAGAATAATTGCTGTGGGTAACCTAACTGATAGTGGAAGAGACTGTTGTAGAAGACACAGTAGGTAAGTTTTGAGTGCTAGAGGTAAACGATAACTGAATTATGTACAGAAAGAGGTTTGGTAGTAGGTAATAACTCTCGATAAAAGGTTATACCTCTTTCAAGAAAACAAGAGGAGAATAAATAAGTTTGAGATATGTAGAGCACAATGACAGCAGTTTAACAGACTATGTTTTGGTGGAATTAAGACTAGTGGGTACACTTCCGGTTGTGTATGTTTTTAGAGGTGCAACTCATATGTCAGATCATTATTTAGTAGTAGCTACAATGAGAATAAAAGATGAGATGAGTGCAAAGCATAGGATTGTGGTTATATTAGGATGGGTGTAGGTGTCAAGTGGAATGATTGGTGGACAGAATGGTAAGGAAGAAAAAGTTTGTAGGAGAGGTTTTACAATGTCAAAATGTATAAAAGGCAGAGTATATCAAGGCGAAAAAGAGGATAAAATGAGTGGTGAGGAAATGCTTAAGGAGACAATGAAGGAACAGGAAAGTCTTCAACAGCAATTTTTTTTGAGAATGTGAAAGCATTATGGAGAGATTAGAAAGCTTATGGAAAAAATGTACTTACCAGCTAAAAACAAAATAGGGAAATGTCAAATGGGAAAGGGAAGGTACTGGAAAAATGGAGAGAATATTTTGAGTTGTTAAATGTTGTGGATAAAAGGGTGGTGGTGATATCATGACTTGGGTAGGAAGGAATAATATCTGGCAGATGGAAGGCAAAGAGATGAATGTAAGAAAAAAATGCATGAGGTAAAGGGTATAATGAAAGAGGTAAAGCAGCTGAGACAGATGGGATTAAGACAGATGTTTAACCCTTTGGGGGTCAACAGGCCTTCTCGGAAACACGTTCTCAGGGTCGAAATTTAAAAAAAAAAAAAAAAAAATGAAATGATAGAGAATCTTTTTCCGATCATAGCAACACCAAAAGTATGAAATTTGAAAGAAAACTTACGGAATTATGCTCTCGCGAAGTTATCGGTCTCAAAGATGTTTACGCATCGGCGATTTCGCCCACTTTGAGCCCTATTTTTGGCCAATTCAAATGTTTCAGTCCACTAAAATCATAGCTATTTCGTTAGAACTCCATTTCTTCTATCGAGTACAAGAAACTGCCTATTTACCAATTTCAACTACCCAAAATAGTGGTCAGAAAATGGCAATTTGGCCAATTTCACACAAATTTCAAATGATGCCAATTTCAAAATAGGGTCCAGAATAAACAAGGCAGACATTACTTTTGCTTTCCATTTTGAATTTTTCTTCTCACAAAAAATAGAGGATTTACTGTTATGTATATAACTGCATCATTGTAAAAATGGTATAAATAATATCAGCGCACTTGTGCAAGAATATTAGACTCGCCAGTTGATGTGTATTGGACACATGGTGTGATTTGTTTACTCTTGAACATCGGCTAAAATCGAACATTTTCGCCACTTTGAGCTCAAATTTCAAGGTACTTGTCATTGTCAAACCAATCAAAATCATCTCTATTTCTGTAATATATCTTCCATTCTATCAAATGAGACCAAGAAAAGGAGAATACATCAATAAATACCATATGAAAATAGACTGCAAACTCGCTGTTTAAAAAAAAAAAAAAAAGGTCGGAGTTTTTTTTCTTATTATGCTGCAGGATTTTTTTTATACTGCACACACTGACCACACATACCCATTCTTTCATATGTTGGCCTACCAGCCATTTCCCGCTTAATTTGAAGCCGCTAGAATTTACGCGTACTAGTACGGCACCAACCCCTGCTCGTAAAATGTACTAGTACGGCACCGACCCCGAAAGGGTTAAAGAGAATGTGGATAATTTTAGATGTTGGAGCGTAAATATATGCATGAAAGAAAGGAGGGTACTTAAGAACTAGCAAAGAGCATATTGAGTTCTTTGTGTAAGTATAAAGGGACAAGAGTATATGCAAGAATTACAGGGAAATAAGCCTGTTGAGTATACTGAATAAAGAACATGGTAAAAGCATTACTGAAAGAGGTATGACAATACAGGATTGAAGAGGCTTTAGGCCAAGTATTTACACTAAGGTATGTAGGGAAACAATATTCAGATAAGGGCAAGAAACCATTTGTCACTTTTAGAAAAGGCATATAATAAGGTGGAAAGAACAGCAATGTGGCAGATTTTCCATATGTTTAGAATAGGTAGTATATTATTAAAAGCAATAAAGAGTTTTTGAGAAGAATGAAGCTCAGGTTAGGGTATGCAGGAGAGAAGAGGACCATTTTCTAGTTTTAGGATTTGACATGCTGTTGGAGTGCAAGCGTTAACATTCAGAAAGGAATTAAAGGAAAACCATTATCCAGACAAGTCCTGGAGGTGGAAAGTACACTGCCTGCACTCTGAAGAAGGGGGTTGGAATTTTACAGTTCAGAGGGTCATCTGAATTGTGATGTCTGTACACTTCTGGCAAGACATCCAGAAATTAATGAATTTTTATTTGTATGGTCCACCTATCTTGGTGGGAGATAGTCAATGTAGTATAAAAAATATACTGCTGGGCCCCACTTGAAATTGTCACACACCTATTGCTACCTAATATTTACCCCTCCTTAGCACTGTTATGATCTTATAGCTTGTTGCCAGGACAGCCTCATTTGACCTACTGGTGTTGTGGAATATGCATGCCTGACTAGCCCTAGTTATCAAATGGAATATCCCAGTTAGGGAAGGAAACTCAGAGCCACCCCCTTATGATCTGAATAAATAAAAAGTATTTCTGTGTTCAAAATGCAATTTTCTGCTGTGTGTCCCTGGGAAACCGAATTTGAACCATATCACCTGCAAGGAAGAAGCCAAGCAAGAATCAAGCTGTCTAGGCTGGTCAGGCTTGCATGCTCCACAAGAATAAAGTAATGACTGGTGAGTGGGGCACAGTTTTTTGGGGAATAATTAAACTGTAAGACCTTACTGGTGCTAGGAGTGGTAGGTATTATACAGGAATAGATGTGATATAATTCTAACTGGGCCCCCTGGTTATAAGGGTGAATGTAATGGGATGTTTCACTAGCAAATCAACCTAGTGCCTGGCACTTAATGCTGAAATGTAAGGTACCAAATATTTGATAGAAGGACTGAGGTTCAAAATAAAAGCCTTCTAAGAAATGCTGACAACTGGAAGGAATAAATAAAGCTGAGTTTTATTGTAAATAAATTTTACTGTTACGAGTGCCCTACAAAATTAAATTAGAATGAATCAAAGGAACTGCAGAAAGACCATTACTGAAATAAGAAGAGTGCAAAGTGACGTGCTCAGTACAGCCTCTCCTCACTTAACGACGTACGGTGGACCCCCGGATTACGATGGCGTCGGATAACGTTAAATTCGGAAGACGATACATTTTTCCGTAAAAATAATAGGGCCTGGTGGCATTAAAAAACAAAGAAGGGAAGTAACCCAGGAAAAGGACTTGGTACCTGAAGTGTTAATGGAAGGGGATTCCCCTTCCAAACACTTGTAACTACGTACTCCTTCCTATCCCTTCCTTCCATCTTCCACACATCAACAACTCTTCAATAAAGGTAAGTGTCAAGTTATTACTGTTTTATGTACTTTATATCTCATTCTTTTCTGTGTAATTTAATGTGGAAACAATATTTATTTTAATACTTTTGGGTGTCTGAAAAGGATTAATTGAATTTCCATTATTTCTTATGGGGAAAATAGATTCGGATTATATTATTTTCGGTTTAAGTTAAGCCCTCTGGAACGGATTAATCATGTAATCCGGGGGTCCACTGTACTCGTTTACCGACGACTCGGACTTACAATAGACTCTCTGACCAGTATGCATACCTAAATAATGTCTATTAGAACTGATTTCCTCTATTCTATTTATTACAACATACAGTACACTACTGTATAAACATTTAAAAATATACTAAAAATGTTATACATGATGCAAAGGTGACATTAAAACAATATCAAAGATGGTTGACACAAACCCACTACCATTATAGTACATGTTCCTCACTTAGCGATGAATTTGTTTACCGATGTGGAACTTAGGAACGGAACTCCATCATTAAGTGAGGAGAGGCTGTATAAAAGTGAATGAAAGATTGTATTCTTAAAACTGCTGGAAGTTATTAAGCATGAAGAGGATGAAAACTTTACCAGAGAAATTATGAAATGAAATTTAATTATCGTATTTCCTTTTAAGCTCTCACATACAATGTATTCATTTACTAATACGTCACCTATGCTGAGTATTGAGAACTCACCTTAGCTGTAAATTAACCATCTAAACGGGCAAAAAAAATGCAAGGACAACCTATTTGGCCTCCAACTGACTCTCACCAATAATCAAAAGCTGCAAATACAAAACATAGGGTACTAACACTGTTTTGGCTTGGTTTGGAGAAAGTTTGGAAGATGGAATTGTAAAAGGATGAGATGATGCAGAGTGCTTGGACTGACTGCTTGAATAATTTAATGAACTAGTCTTGCTTGGAGCTGTTGCCATGCCAGCAGAGCCACTGTGAGTTAGAACACTGCTTGTAGTCTTTACAGTACTGTTACTAGTACTTCCACTGCTCTTCTTTGTACCTGATTTAGAAATAATAAAAGATATAACTTTGTAATGTTATGAATGGCCTGCAGTTAACTCGAGTGTCTTATGGACAGCAAGCACTTAGGGATATTATATTTAGCTTTGCATGCAGTAAAATACTATTCAAATTTACAAATACATGTTCTTTCACTTGAGAATATTATTTTTATAAAAATAAATGTACCTTATGCCAACTAAGCAATTACCTAGGATAATGTTAGGATGAGATAGATTTTATGCAAGTTAATCTAGATTACTCTTACAAGTGCTGCAATTCACCTGTGCTAAAAAGATAATTTGGCAACTGCATTAATTAAAGAAAAAACTTAAAATAATTACTCATGGAAAAATGTATGCACAGTTAGTGACTGAATATAGTATATGACTGAGGGGATACAACACTGACAGAAGTCAATAGTCGGGGCTTTAGTAAAACTTGAATTGAAGTCAAAATAAAGATAAATATATTTTATTATCCTTTGTTAATGTACACATGGTTCAGCACAGAGAAATCAAGCCCAAGTCACAACTGATAATACAGTGGACCCCCGAGTTTCGTAAAAACTTCACTCCTGAAGTCTGCTCAAGCGCCATTACCGAACGAATTTACTCCCTTAAGGAAAAATGTCACGTAGATTAGTCTATTTCAGACCCCCAAAAATACACTTCCACAAGCACTTACAAAATTATACTTACATAATTGTACGATTTCCGGGGTGTACGAAACTCGGGGGTCCACTGTACTCTGAAATGGTACAGAATCTTTTTGTGAGGGTAATGACACCAACAGTACAAAATTTGATGGAAAACTTATGGAATTATGCAGGTGCAAAGACAGCGGTCTAGGTGCAATTTACACACTGGTGATTTCATCAACTTTCAGTTCTATTTTAAGCCAATTCCATTGCTCCATTCGACCAAATGTTTTGCTATCTTGCCAGTATGCCTTTGTTCTACTGAATGAGCACAAAAAATTGCCCATTCAACTCTTACAACTACAATATTAAGTGCACAGAATTCGGTAATTTGGCCAATTTTAAACAATTAAAAAATACCAATTAAAAAAAAAAAGTCCAAAATAAACAATGTAGACATCCCTGGTAATAAACAACATTTCCAAACCTCTCTTATATTACACTTGCTTTCCATTTTGAATTCATAATCACACAAATAAAAGATTTACTCTATATCTCAGAAAATAAAATATAACCTGGAAGAAGTGGTTATGGTTTATGGCATCGTAAATAATTAAATCAGATCTATTAAAAACTCAAAATAAACTGACCAGAAGTGTAAAGGGGCCTTACCAATCCTCATGAAAGTTTGTAAAAATCTAATATTTTCACTAATTTGAGTCCAATTTCAAGCTGCTTCTGGTCCTGAAACCAACCAAAATCATCTTTATTTCAGGAAAATATTTTCCATTCCATCTAATGATACCAAGAAACAGCTCATAAAACCATAAAAACCATCATAGAAAACACATGAAATTTGCTATTTTAACCCTTAAACTGTCCAAACGTAGATCTACGTTTGAACCGCTAGTGCTCCAAATGTAGATCTACATTTTATTTTTCCTGCCTCCAAATTTGGCACGATTGGCCTGGTCAGTATAGAATGGGTCTTAACACTCAGTGTGCGCAGTATTAAAAAAATCTGGGACCACTTAATACCTTGTGGGGGCACCAGTTCAATTGAGCGCCAGCTAGAGCAAATAGCGTGGCAAATACAAGGGATTCACTGATGTCCTGTCATATTAACTCCCCTTTTAAGAGGAAAGTGACGCTGATCCAAAGTTTAGTGGCTGAGAGATGGATGTGGCCACAAGTGATCGAGGAAATATAAAAAACCTTGATAATAACGTATGTGCAACATCCTTTCATTTTTGATACCACTGGTAGTGTCATCCTGCCAGAATGTCCTATAACCTATGCCCTAAGTAACGAGAAACAATTCTGGAACATGTGTAATACGTATTCGTCAGACTGGCTGGCTGGCTGGGTTTGGCTGTCTCTTTATCTGTATCTGTTTGTCTATCTGTCTCTCTCTCTCTCACAGGTACACATAAGTACAGTTATTATACATGGTGTAAATTACCTAGGATAACTCAAAAAATCCGGTGCTATACACTGTGCTTGTAGATATATGGCATAATATGCATGACTGACAAGCAATACCATGTTCACTTGATCAGGAATTAGACGTGACTGCATCCTGTGTAATAACTGTTGGTTCATGAGCCATTCTCTGAGACAAGCAGACAGAAAGACAGACACACAGGCAGACAGAACGACAGATAAGCAGTCAGAGCTAGACAGACAGATATTTTATGTGTAACAGTGAAAACAAAGCCAGGGGTTCCCTGCAGCAATGCACGATCAAGTGTCAAACCACTGCTGCACTGTCAGCAGTTTAGTGACACCAAGTCTTTAACCATGCTTCAAGGAGTTTCATATATACTCCAGCATGTCTAAAACATTGCTAGGACCTATAAATACTTTGTATATATTTCTAGACAGTAAATGACCAAGGCAGGTGAAAATGTTCACCTGCCAATGTGTTTGTGACTATTTGAGTACAATTTCAGTACCTAATATTAGTGTCAGAACAAAGATTGGCTATGAAATCACAAGAACTACTATAAATTGTAATTATCAGAACATAAAAATTATACCTGGAGTCTACCTGGAGAGAATTCCAGGGGTCAACGCCCCCGCGGCCTGGTCTGTGACCAAGCCTCCTGTTGGACCAGAGCCTGATCAACCAGGCTGTTACTGCTGGCCGCACGCAGTCCAATGTACGAACCACAGCTCGGCTGATCAGGTACCGACTTGAGGTGCCTGTCCAGTGCCTGCTTGAAGACAGCCAGGGGTTTGTTGGTAATCCCCCTGATGTATGCTGGGAGGCAGTTGAACAATCTTGGGCCCCTGACACTTATTGTGTTGTCCCTCAACGTGCTAGTGGCACCCCTGCTCTTCATTGGGGGGATGTTACATCGCCTGCCGAGTCTTTTGCTTTCGTAGGGAGTGATTTTTGTGTGCAAGTTTGGTACTAAGCCCTCGAGAATTTTCCATGTTTATATAATAATGTATCTCTCTCCCGCCTGCGTTCTAGAGAGTACAGGTTTAGGAACTTCAAGCGTTCCCAGTAGTTGAGGTGGTTTATCGCACTTATGCGTGCGGTGAAGGTTCTCTGCACATTTTCAAGGTCAGCAATTTCACCCGCCTTGAAAGGTGCAGTTAGTGTGCAGCAATATTCCAGCCTAGATAGAACAAGCGATCTGTAAAGTGTCAACATGGGCTTGGCATCCCTGGTTTTGAAGGTTCTCATTATCCATCCTGTCATTTTTCGAGCAGATGCAATTGCTACTTTGAGGAAAAAAGGTATATCGGCAACACTTCTGCAAGTGGCAAGACTCCATGTTCCCATCAGGTGAGCATCCAGCGCCAACTTCGGTAAGTACTGATCCTAAATTTTTTGTTTATCTTATAACGTGTAGAATAATGCCCTCTTCAGTTATAAAAAAAAAAAAAAAAAAAATCAAAATATTCGGAACGTAGATCTACGTTTGGACAGTTTAGGAGTTAAACTAAACACATGGTCAGAGTTTTGCTTTTTCTATCATATACAGCGTAGGAGCAGGATTTTTTTATACTATGACTCGCCGCACAGACCCATTCTCACATCTAGGCCAAAATTTACCACTCACAGCTTATTATCTTAGTGAGATGAGCTCATGACGTGAGTGATCCTGGCCTCAATGGTGTATTTCTATGTGACAGCCACTGAAAGTGTTAAAGCAACTTTTGTACTTTATGTACTAGATTTTTCAGCAAATTCATTTTAGAATACAGTGGAACCTCCACTTAATAGTTTAATCCGTTCCGTGACCTTGCTTACATCTGGATTTCCTTGTTTGCAGAGTCAATTTTCCTCATTTAAGTTAACTGAAATGGAATTAATTCATTCCAGTGGAATTTCAGGCACCGTAAAATACTTCAATAATTTCCCTAATATCAGCTCTATGGCTTATTTATCTATCACAATTCATCTAATATGACAATAAACAATATAAATAACATAGAAACCTGATATATACTCTAGAATGAATAAAATATGTCATTATGTGACAAGTGGAGGCGGCCATAACTGCTCCAGCATTGTTGTGGAATTCACTGTCATGTAGTGATGGCCTTTCGAAGCCGTCAATTATTATAATTATTATTATATAGTTTACATTATTATTATACATGTATTATTTTTTTTTTTTTTTTTATTAACACATCGGCCGATTCCCACCAAGGCAGGGTGGCCCGAAAAAGAAAAACTTTCATCATCATTCACTCCATCACTGTCTTGCCAGAAGGGTGCTTTACACTACAGTTATAAAACTGCAACATTAACACCCCTCCTTCAGAGTGCCGGCACTGTACTTCCCATCTCCAGAACTCAAGTCCGGCCTGCCGGTTTCCCTGAATCCCTTCATAAATGTTACTTTGCTCACACTCCAACAGCACGTCAAGTATTAAAAACCATATGCCTCCATTCACTCCTATCAAATACGCTCACACATGCTTGCTGGAAGTCCAAGCCCCTCGCACACAAAACTTCCTTTACCCCTCCCTCCAACCTTTCCTAGGCCGACCCCTACCCCGCCTTCCTTCCACTACAGATTTATACACTCTCGAAGTCACTCTGTCTCGTTCCATTCTCTCTACATGTCCAAACCACCTCAAAAACCCCCTCCTCAGCTCTCTGGACAATCGTTTTGGTAATCCCGCACCTCCTCCTAATTTCCAAACTCCGAATTCTCTGCATTATATTCACACCACACATTGACCTCAGACATGACATCTCCACTGCCTCCAGCCTTCTCCTCGTTGCAACATTCATCACCCATGCTTCACACCCATATAAGAGCGTTGGTATAACTATACTCTCATACATTCCCCTCTTTACTTCCATGGACAAGGTTCTTTGTCTCCACAGACTCGAAGTGCTCCACTCACCCTTTTCCCCTCATCAATTCTATGATTCACCTCATCCTTCATAGACCCATCCGCCGACATGTCCACTCCCAAATATCTGAATACATTCACCTCCTCCATACTCTCTCCCTCCAATCTGATATCCAATCTTTCGTCACCTATTCTTTTTGTTATCCTCATCACCTTACTCTTTCCTATATTCACTTTCAATTTTCTTCTTTTACACACCCTACCAAATTCATCCACCAACCTCTGTAGCTTCTCTTCAGAATCTCCCAAAAGCACAGTGTCATCAGTATTATTATTATACGTACATATTGTATTATTATTATTATAATATATTATACTACAGTGGACCCCCGCCTAACGAGCAAAATTCATTCCAGAAGCCTGCTCAAGTGCCATTACCGAACGAATTTACTTCCTTAAGAAATAATGTCACGTAGGTTAGTCTATTTCAGACCCCCAAAAATACACTTCCACAAGCACTTACAATATTATACTTACATAATTGTACGATTTCCGGGGTGCTCGTTAGGTGGGGTTCCACTATATTATTTCTTCTTCTTTCAACACGTCGGCCGTTTCTCACTGAGGCAGGGTGGCCCAAAAGGAAAAACGAAAGTTTCTCCTTTTACATTTAGTAATATATTCAGGAGAAGGGGTTACTAGCTCCTTGCTCCCGGCATTTTAGTCGCCTCTTACGACACGCATGGCATATGGAGGAAGAATTCTGTTCCACTTCCCCATGGAGATAAGAGGAAATAAGAACAAGAACTAGTAAGAAAATAGAAGAAAACCCAGAGGGGTGTGTATATATATGCTTGTACATGAATGTGTAGTGTGACGTAAGTGTAAGTAGAAGTAGCTAGATGTACCTGAAATCTTGCATGTTTATGAGACAGAAAAAAGACACCAGCAATCCTACCATCATGTAAAACAATTACAGACTTTCGTTTTACACTCACTTGGCAGGACAGTAGTACCTCCCTGGGCGGTTGCCGACTACAGCATTATTGTAATAATTGTATAAATAATGTCAACTTGTTCATGACTGCATATTGAATATTGCCAAAAAATCAAACATTTCTGCTACTTTGAGCTCAATTTCAAGGTACTTTTCGTCATGAAACCAATCAAAATCATATCTATTTCTGTAATATATCTTCCATTCTGTCAAACGAGTCCAAAAAAAACGAGAATACAACCATAAACAATATACGAAAATATACCACTAAGGTGCAACTAATGGCTGAGAAGTGAACTCCTTTATTTATGGTCTGATTTCTTTCATTTTTGGTGTACGTTAAGAAGCATCTTTCCATCATACATTGCCCAAGTTTCAATAACATAGTCCAACAAACAACTGAGATCCAATTCCCTAAATCAAGAACAAGAGCCCCTCACCAGCGTCAAGGAACCTTCCTTGAAACCCACTCGCATCTGGAAATTTCACTCACTTTTGGAAGCAAAAAATCGACCAAGTGATTGCTCGTATCTGGAAAAACTCGCACATGAATGCACTCGTGAGTGGAGGTTCCACTGTATTACCTTCTGGAACAATCTCCTCATTGTCATATAGTACAACACTTCACTTCAGGCAGCCCCACTCTCTCTCTCATTTCTTGGAAATAACCCTGAATATTTAGTGCCTGCATGGCTAATGACTATTAGCAGTGGTGGGCACAGTTTCGTTAATCCGTTAACCGCTAATTACCGGAACTAACTTTTTGTTTAAGCGGATTAGCGTTTCCGCTAACTTCGTAAACCATTAGCGGACCAATTAGCTTCCGCTAAATAAAGTTCCACTAACTTTGAGTCCGCTAAAAAAATTCATATGTTGTTGGTAGTCAAGGCATGATGGAGACAAGTGAGGAGAGAAGCAGTACCACTAATGAGGATGAAGATGACTTCTTCAGCAGCATCACTCAGTTCCGGGACAGCAGAAGCCACAGGTTACTGAAGTCGAAGGCACAGAGCATGGTGAAGACATGGCTGGAGACCGGCTCAAAGGAGGTCGCGAGTGAAGTTGCCTTCTTTGGTGGGCAGGTCTTGATCGACCTATTCATTAAGTACAACACCGCCATCCCATCCAGTGTTGCAATTGAGCGCCTATTCTCTATAGGCGAAGATATCTTGAGGGCCAAGAGAGCCACCCTGTCAGATGGAAACTTTGAGAGGCTGATGCTCATGAAGGTCAACCAGCATCACATCAAAGCGATGGAGAAGGCCCAGCCCAGCCATCATCTGATCTTGGCATGATACCCATGCTATGCATTTTGTATAGTAAATAAAGTGTATGTTGGATTTAAACTGATGTTTGATTTCATTTGTTCATTTAACTATTTGTGTGCACCTGTATGGCTGTATCGCTGGTGCAGTGATAAGTTGCCCTCAAGGTTTCAACTTTAAGCACAATTTTCAACTACTCGTTTGTAGTTTATTGGGTTCAAAATCTAAATTAAGTTAAATGCAAACATGAACAGAAAACAGGATAAAATGAACGAACACAATGAGTAACTGGAACTAATGAAGAAAACAGTTAAATGAGCTAACTCAATCTGTTTGGGTGCTATGGGGCTTCAGTATAGCGACAAGTGTGTCCTTGTCGGTTTCACACGTTACATCACAAAATTAACCCTTTGACTGTTTTGGTCGTATATATACGTCTTACGAGCCAGTGTTTCGGACGTATATATACTCACAAATTCTAGCGGCCTCAAATCAAACGGGAGAAAGCTGGTAGGCCCACATATGAGAGAATGGATCTGTGTGGGCAGTGTGCGCAGTATAAAAAAAATCCTGCAGCATTCAGTGCAAAATAATAAAAAAAAACTCCAACCATGTTTTTGGAATAAAACAACGAATTTGAGGTGTATTTTCGTATAGTATTTATGGTTGTATTCGCTTTTTCGTGGTCTCATTTCATATAATGGAAAACATATTACAGGATTAGAGATGATTTTGATTAGTTTAATGATGAAAACGATCTTGAAATTGAGCTCAAAGTAGCGGAAATGTTCGATTTTTGCCAATGTTCAAGAGTAAACAAACAAATCATGCCACGCATCCAATACACATCAACTGGTGAGTCTAATATTTTTTCACAAGTGCACAGATATTATTTATACCGTTTTTACAATAATGCAATAGTCTGCATAACAATAAATCTTCTATTTTTTGTGTGAATAAAAAAATCAAAATAGAAAGCAAGAGTAATATAAGAGGGGCCTAAAGACGTGACTAATGAACAAATAACATCTTATTTTAGTGCCAGGAATGTCTGCATTGTTTATTCTAGACCCTGTTTTGAAATTGACATCTTTTTTATTTTGCATGAAATTGGCAAAATTGCCAAATTCTGACCACTTTATTGGGTAGTTGAAATTGGTAAATTGGTGGTTTCTTGTACTCAATCGATAGAACAAATGGAGTTCTAAAGAAATAACTGAGTTTGGTCGACTGTAACAATGGAATTGGCCGAAAATAGGGCTCAAAGTCGGCGAAATCGCCGATGCGTATATGTCGCTGACATCGCTAACTTTGCGAGAGCGTAATTCCGTACGTTTTCCATCAAATTTCATACGTTTGGTGTCATTACAATCGGGAAAAGATTCTCTATCATTTCATAAGAGAAAATAATTTTTTTTTTCCAAAATTTTGCGACATAGAATGACAGTTTCAGAATGGGGCCTCCGACAGTCAAAGGGTTAAACAATCGCTATTTTCGGACTAGCGACACTTGATCATCATATGACCTTAGCATTCTATATCTTATTAGGAAGCTCTCCAGGTCTGTTCTAAAAGCCTTAAAAGTAAAAGACCAAAAAACTAAACCAAATATGAATTCATGTGAAAAAGTTAGCGGTTAGCGTTCAGCGTTAGCTTCTGCTAATTTTTTCGGCCATTTAGCGGTTTAGCATTAGCTCAGCTAATGTTTTAGCTAGCGGATTAGCGGTTAGCAAAGCTAACTTTTCAGTTAGCTGTGCTCACCACTGACTATTAGTATGTTAACAATTATGAGCAAGGCAGGCAGAGCAACCAAATGTTACTTACTAGTGGAAAGCCTGACTTTGTAAAACTAAAGTCTGTATAATAAATTAACAAAAGGCAAAGTATGTTGGAGGAGGGGAAAGACTTATTGGGCTCTGCACTGCATAGAATCAGTACTTACTATTACCTCTGAACTGCATGTACACTGTATTTCACTATGCAGCATTTTTACTAAGTCTTTCTACATTATATAGACAAATATGTCAAATTAACCAAGAATATTAGTGATGAAGTACGAACAATTACCACTGATGTTCATCCTTTGATGCCTAGTTACACCTGGGAGCTTCCCACCATTGAGATTTGAGCCACATGCACAATATTTAAAACTTTTCAGACATCTTTTAAATGTTCAATTTTTCTAATGCCTGAAACATTAGTCAAGGAATTCTACATGTTGGTCTGTCTAATATGAAAGCAAAGTAATTACAGTGGTACCTCGAGTTACGATGGTCCCCAAAATCGCCCTTTTATGTAAGTTTATTTTTTTAAATGCTTTTGTAGGTATATTTTTGGGGGTGTAAAAGGACTAGTCTATTTTACATTATTCCTTATGGGGATAAATTCGTTTGGTAATGGCACTTGAACAGCATTCTCGAACGAAAAAATATCGTAACTCGAGGTACCACTGTACTAATTGCAATGACAAATAAGAACATTTGAAAATAATGAGGACTTTCTTCTGCAAGCACATACAAGTGAGAACTGAAAGGAGAAACACACTAAAGCATAAACATATGAAAAAAAATAAAAAATAAAAATTACTGTATACGTGGACAGTATTTATTGAACGGGCAATGTAGAGGTGGAGATGATGACATAGATCATCAGGCGACACTGGAGGGAAAGTGGTGCCAAAGAGTCAAGCCAAATATATGGGAAGGAATTTTATATCACTTTAACTTCCCCATGGAAGTGGTTTACAAGGCAAATGAGATCAAGCAGTCTACTACTCAAGTCAAACACTTATAGCATTAGAAATAAACAGTGGTTGCAGCATAACCTTTAAACATGAATACAGTACATTATAAAACTCTTAAACGAGTGCCTTACCTTCCCGGTCTTTAAATGTAAAATAAAATTTAGTAAAGGCCATATTGGAAGAAATAACAAATGAAAGGAAAATGCAAATAAAAGTGAAATACAGTGGACCCCCGAGTTTCGTAAACCCCGGAAATCGTACATTTATGTAAGTATAATATTGTAAGTGCTAATGGAAAAGTATTTTTGGGGGTCTGAAATAGACTAACCTACGTGACATTTTTTCTTAAGGGGGTAAATTCGTTCGGTAATGGCACTTGAGCAGACTTCAGGAGTGAAGTTTTTACGAAACTCGGGGGTCCACTGTAGGTACAGTGGACCCCCGTGTTTCGTAAACCCCGGAAATCGTACATTTATGTAAGTATAATATTGTAAGTGCTTGTGGAAAAGTATTTTTTGGGGTCTGAAATAGACTAACCTACGTGAAATTTTTCCTTAAGGGAGAAAATTCGTTCGGTAATGGCACTTGAGCAGACTTCAGGAGTGAAGTTTTTACGAAACTCGGGGGTCCACTGTATACAGTACAGTAGGTCCTCAAATAATGTCGTTATGTTATAACGATGAGAAAAAATCGAATGAATACAACGAATGCAAATTATTGTAAAATAAAAATTTGTAAAGTATACAGTAATCATACAAATGCATGACAATACACAATGCAGCATGAAAGCGCTCAGCGAGTCCACCCTCTTTGTCATTGTTTGTTTTTGAACTGCATGGTGGTAGGAGGTGCTCCTTACAATTTTCACTTGTCAAACATTTATTCTTTGATTTAACCCTGTTATAATGTGTGCTAAAGGTGCACTGTGTATCCCTAATGTCTGTGGCCACAAAAAAAAAAAAAGAGAAAAACTGTGACATGTGAAACAAAACTAGCAGTTCTAAAGAGGTTTGATGATGGACAGAGGTGTGGATACTGGAAGAGCTCTTGGTTTTGTTATACATCATTTCTCTCAAAGTCGCAGTTTCTACAAACCTACTGATGTTAAGTGAGGTTATACATTAATTTCAAGGAGAGTACAATTATAAAAATAAAAATAACCACTGACAGCCCACAGTAAAGATTGTAAGTATGAAAATGTACTGTACATCTTGTGTCACAGCATTAATTCATATACTGTACTCTTAAGAACCTTTTATAAAAATTATTTTTTATTATAAAACTTTAACATTTATTGCAACTGATATGAAACTACTTGACACTTGATCTTTCAGAATATTACTGAAACTAAAAGGAAATACTGTACATATACTGTTTTAGATAAGCTCACTATTGTTAATTAATCCAGGTTTGCAAAAGTAGATCTAGTATAGGAACCTAACATGCATTTATAAAGAAAAAAAAGAGGAAATCCACATATGCTAAAATACTGTACAGTGTATTTCATTTTTATATACTACAGGACTATACCATGAGCATAATGTCACAAATCGCATCTCAACACCCACCCTTGGCTATCTCCATTCTTTCGCATAATCTCTCATATTTAACCCTTTAACCAGGCACTCATTAGGAATCCTTGGCATTTCCTGTACTGGTGACTTAAAATATATACTATTCAAATTATGAATACAAGAAAGAAGAGATAACTGAAAACTAATATAAACTTATCTTTGTATGGAATGTTGAAGGTTGACAATTCCAAGCCTAGTAGTGCCTTATGACAAAACTGTGAATAGCACTAAATTTTTTATACAGTTCTGTACAAACTCATTTATATACAGCTTATAAAAAATCCACCTAATCTATTGTCTATACTACTTTAAAAAAAAAGGCAACGTATGGGCCAAGATTTTTTCTTGGGAAGTAGGTTTCATATAATCCAACAAGGCATATGAAAGTCTAAAATACTGGATTGAGAAAAATTTGAAAGAGCTAAGATATTTTCCTGGTTGTCCATATGGACATATTTAATGCATACTCTGCACTGCACCCAGTTTAAGAGTTACCTACAGCTGTGATACCTATGACTGGATTCATGAGTTTTTCTACCCTTGCAGCTCAGCCTGTTTAACTAAGATGATGGTGGTGGCAGCCCACTAGCCCACATGTTCATCAAAGCCTGCTTAACCTGGCCTTTACTGGAGCTGCAGATTCCTCTTGAAACTTTCTACAGTCTGACAATATTTCTGTTATTTGCTGGGAGCAGGCTGAAAAGTCTTGGGCCATAGATACTGGCACAGTATTCTTTTATTGTGCCCATGATGTCCCTGCTTTTCACTGGGTCTTTCTTACACTTTTTCTCATATATCTCACTAGTGCATTATGGTAGTACAGGTATGGAGATCTGGGGCTAGGCCGTCAAGTATTGTCACTGTAGAGTTTATATTATCAGGTACCTAGTAAAGTTTATTTTCCATGGCATTACAAATTGACTACATATTTTTCTATCGTTTATGGAAAAACCAATAGTTATACAATGCACTTCTGGCAACCTTACAATAAGCAAGTTTTAGCATAGATATATGACAAATGAACTTGTAAGGAGTTAGGAAACAACAAATATGGAGCATTCCTGGTAGTTTAAATACTTTATTGATAATGCAGGTAGCAAACAATCTAATTTTTTCCAGTTCTGGTATCTTTCCTGTCACATTGCTCTCTCCTATCCACCTTATTGTATGCCTTTTCTAAATCCAAAAATAAAGCAAGTACAGTGGTCCCTCGGTTTTCGTGCATCTCCAAACTCGAACATTTATGTAAGTGTATTTTCGTAAGTGCTGTTGAAAGTGTATTTTTGGGGGTCTGAAATAGACTAACCTACGTGACATTATTTCTTAAGGAAGTAAATTTGTTCGGTAATGGCACTTGAGCAGCATTCTGGAACGAATTTTCGGCGAAAACCGAGGGTCCACTGTACAGTGGACCCCCGCCTAACGAGCACCCCGGAAATCGTACAATTATGTAAGTATAATATTGTAAGTGCTTGTGGAAGTGTATTTTTGGGGGTCTGAAATAGACTAACCTACGTGACATTATTTCTTAAGGAAGTAAATTCGTTCTGTAATGGCACTTGAGCAGGCTTCTGGAAATAATTTTGCTCGTTACGCGGGGGTCCACTGTACCCCCGGTTAACGGCCTGCTCCAAACACTAACAATTATGTAAGAGTATTTTTGTAAGTGCTTTTGTAAGTGTATGTTTGGGGGTCCAAAAGGACTAATCTAATTTACATTATTCTTTATGTTAATAAATTTGTTCGGTAACAGCACTTGAACAGCATTCTGGAACGAATTATGGCCGTTAACCGGGGGTCCACTGTAGTTCTTTACATAAACCGGTTCATGCCCCAAATCCACCCTTCTGTATTCACAGAAGGGAATACAGGGGTGTGTGAACCACAGCCAGTAATTGACAGTCTGACGCTCTACCATCTTGACTGCCCAGGCCTTTAATAGTAAGGATTCGGAGGTAATACTTACTGTATAACATTTCGTCACAGGCACCAACTGTAATCTAACTGAACTCAGGAGCTTTAACATTAGATCTATTCTTACATTGTCATAGACGATGTGGCATTTTTAAATTAACCCCACAAATCTTTGCCCTCACTCTCATAACCTTTATTCTCTCTAACCCATCTTTCTCCCAACAGATGCTTATATCTTACATT
This sequence comes from Cherax destructor, assembly GCA_009830355.1. Taxonomy (NCBI): domain Eukaryota; kingdom Metazoa; phylum Arthropoda; class Malacostraca; order Decapoda; family Parastacidae; genus Cherax; species Cherax destructor. The sequence continues at coordinate 77,309 of WNWK01002579.1, read as the reverse complement.
AACTGTCTCCTTTATTTCTTTCACTTTTACCCACCGATGACCTTGTACTCCATCTACCTCCTACTCTCACTGGTCATACTAAATAATGATTTGATATATGCATGTAATTTCACTAAAAAGCTGCACATGAAGACTACCCATCAACATTTATCTACTGATACATGGTCTAGCTCTGTATCATATCTCATACATTTGTTTATCCTCTTTCTTAAAATAAGTATTGCCTACTACCAAACCTCTTTCTATACAAAATTCCATTACAAGTCCATTTGTCATTAATCCCTCGCACTCAAAACTTAACTATTATGCCATCTACAACACACTCTCCCACTTTACCATTTAGGAAAACTCATAAAATCCTTCAGAGCTGTATCACAGGTAACAGTATAGGTCCCCTACAACAATTACTCTCATTTGGTACATAACTCCCTAAACATTCACTTAATGCCTCTCAAAATCAATCTCTCTCTCTCTACACTGTAACCCCTAGTCCTGTCAGTTTATGAACCATCCTATTCATTAAAATAAAGACCATATGAATTACAACAACTGAGAAAAACTCCTATCATAATTTATAGCAAATTGCAATGCTAATTTTATTTTCATACCATACATTCCCAGTACAGCACTAATAAATTTTTTAACTTAGCTTACAGACTAATTTTCTTAATCTGCATTTTGAGTCTGAGTTTTTAATTCATTATAATTTGTTTCTATTTGTTACATTATCTCTTTCCTTCTTTACTTTTCATTATAAAATGTTGAAATAATTTGTTCAAACAATTTTTACTTTGTATGACGACTCACTTATATGACAGTCAGGCTAATACAGTATAAATGACATGCTTCAAACTTGATTATTTACACTGAGCATTAGATTAAGTGTTCACCTTTTAATATATGAAAAGTACTATATAATACCAGCAGACAAGAACAGTATCAAGTATACTATATTATTAGTAGTACCTGAACATACCAAAAGCTATTCATAAAAAAAAATAGGTAAAGCAGAAAATACAAGAGTGAACATTTCAGTTATTTCTCCTTGTTTCAATTATTTCTTATCTTTTTATCGTGCCTTTTCACATAAAAATGTATTTGTTAGCAAATAGTAATGCCAGTGACTCTTCTGTAAACTTACCTGAGTATATACAGCTATTCTGTGATAGGATAATAAAAACATCAGGATATATATACCGACTGACTAAATACAAAAATCTGTTATCAAATACCTTCACTTCCACAAAGTAGCATGAATCGTGTCCTCATCTTAACCATACCTACCAGTCTTAACTCTCACCTGATGAACTGTATATCCCACTAGAAGAAGTGGCTAGTGCAGTAGGATTATGATAAACTGATGTAGATGCCGATGACTTTTTGGTAATACTGCTCACACTAAGGCCGTGCATCATCCTCAAGTTAGCCAATGGATCGGCTGATGAAACTATCAAAGGAAGGATGACATAAATAGGTTCATACATCTTTCTACTGAAATAACTTGCAGTCATCATTATATGCCAACAGATGACTTGGAAGTTTTTTAATTATACTTCCTGGACATTCTAGTCCCATATTGTTTAGAAATACAGTACTTAAGTTACTCATACTTACCAATATCAGGTAAAATCATTACAGCAAGATAATGAAATATTCAAATGCCAGGAAAAATATGGGTTTTTCAAAATATGGGAAATATATGTGAACTTGTATTACCAGCATCTAGAATATGACTAAGAGCAACATTTAACAACTTACCTTACAATGGTTGACTTCATAGATCTTTTACTTTTAAATACTTATTAAAGAGATTGTTTTAAAGATTATTCCTGGCAATTTTGGAGATGAGCAATATATTTTTAAGAAAAAGTCCAATATAGCTAAATTTACCTGTTTTTAAATTTACTGCTGCCAAAAAGATAAGTAACTGCTGCAACATAAAAACTAGAGTTTACCTTTGTTAGTAACATCCAACACTCATATCATGCAAAGCAATATTAAAAAAAAGAAGCAGTTTGTTACTAATATCTAAGCCAGTTATTGTTAAAAATATAACCTAATTTGAAAATATGATGCATTTTTTTTTTTACAAATACATTATTTTCATGTTTCAAGGAGGTCCATGCATAATAATTTTGATATGTATTTCTTATACTATTCCATGCATTTATAATTTTTAAAGAAACAAATACTAAAAACAGTAAATAAACAAACAAATAAATAAGAGATATTAAGTAAACTAACCAATGGGTGTTTCAGCATGTCTCTGTCTGGAGGGTGACACTTCATGACTGGATCCCCATAAGGAGTGAGTCTTGTTTGTACTAGGTGGAGACTTTTTGGGGTTCACGGACATATCACTTTTATTCCATGATGAGACATTGATGTTTATAGGTTTAGGCTGTGCTTGTTTATGTTGTGTGTGTGAATACTGTTGTGGGTGTTTCTTATGATGACTGGAGTCATGTGGTATCTTTTGTTGTTGTGATGAGGAGGAATACTGAGAACTGTTTTGATGCAAGTTGAGTGGATGTTGTGACTTAGGTGGCTGTACATTCGAAGACTGCTGAAGATTTATGGGTTGTGGTCTTGGTTGCTGCAAATTTAAAGGTTGCTGTTGCAATGACTGATGTGTTGATTGTTGCATAGATAGCTGCGACTGTGATTGCTTAGACTGATGCGATGAGCTACGCTGCTGCGTTGAAGAATGAGACTGTGATTGTTTTTGCAATGGTGAATTTGGCAGTTTTGTTTGCGTTATTTGTTGTACTGGGGAATTATGTTTTAAGTTTTGCTGCTGTTTTTGAACTGGTGAATTATGCTGTACATTTTGTCGCTGTTTCTCAACTGGTGAATCATGCTGTATATTTTGTCGCTGTTTCTCCACTGGTGAATGATGTGGTGTATGTATTTTTTGTTGCACTGGTGAATGGTGTTCTGTAGGGTGCTTCTGTTGTTGTGTTGGTGAACTGTGTTCTATTTTGTGCTTTAGTTGCTGTACAGGTGAGCTTTGTTTTGAATGATCTGCCATAGAAGGCTTTTGTGAAGTGTGTTGTTTAGGTTGTAATTGGGTGCTATGTTGCTGCATTGTTTGATGGACTGATGAATGAGGAACATGTTGTCTCTGCTGCTGACACTGAGATACATTGTGGAGCTTAGTAGTTGTTGAATTCACTGATGATGATTGGTTGGCATTTTCCACAGTTATTTTCTCCAAGGTATCATCAACAGACTTCTGCTTGGAAATTTGTAGTATTTCATTCATGACAAGAATCATTTCTTCCTCTAGATTGTCATCTTTCCTGCCTTCTGTTGAATTCACTCTCTGGATAACTGATGTGCTCGATACTACTGGTGCTGTATCCTTTTCTGAAGTGTGATCATTCTTTACTTTATTAGATAAAGATACTGGGTTTAGTTTGGAAGATGCCACTTTACTTGTCATTGACTTGTCTTCATCACTAGACAAGTCTATAACACTAACAGACGAAACAGAGGACACCGCTTTAGTGTGTGTGTCTTCTGTAGAATTATCTTTCATAGCACTACCAACACTACTAGCTGTTTTAGAATTTGTTTCTAGTACTGTTATTGTCTTAGCACCTTCATTAATTTTATCCACTGACTTTATACTTATACAACCACTTGAAGAAACAGTCCTGTCTACTGCTGCTGCTGCTATTGCTCCTGTTCCTACTGCTGCTTGTAACGATGTTGCTTCTGCTGTTGTTCCCAGTGATACTCTAGTTCCTGCCCCTGGTGGTAGTGGTGGCGAAGATGAGGGTGATGGTGGGGGTAAAGGTGGCAGTGTTGGTGTGGTTGTTATTGTTGGTGGGAGTGGTGGTGGCAGCTGTGGTGGTGTGGTTGGTGGCGGTGGTTGTAGTAGTTGTGATGGTGGAGTAGTTGGTGGTGGTGGTGATATGGTTGGTGGTGGTGGCAGTGGTGGTGGTGGTGATGATGGCAGTGGTGGTGGTGGTGATATTGGTGGTGGTGATATTGGTGGTGGTGATATTGGTGGTGGTGGTGGTGGTGGTGGTGGTGATGATGATGGTAGTGGTGGTGGCGGTGATGATGCTAGCAATGGCGGTGGTACTGGTAGTGCTGGTAGAGGTAAAGCTGGTGGTGGAGCTACTGCAGTTGTTGAAGCTACTGCTGCTGATGTTGCTGTTGCTGTTGTTGCTGCTGCTTTTGCTGGTAAGCCAATCTCCTTTCCCTCTCCAGTTCCTATTTTCTTTTTAACTACTTCTCCTCCCTTTGATGTGCTTGACACAGCAGAGGGTATATTTTTGGGGGTAACTGTAGAACTCAGCGATGGCTTGGGTGGCTGGATGCCGATATTACTTGAAACAGATAACCCAGTGCCACCTCCCAGAGGTATATACTTCTTAGCAGTCATTGGTTTCACAAACTTTTTGTTCCTTGAATAGGAAAAGATTGAAAGTTAATTTTTTTTCTCACAAATAAAATTCTGTATATGATTTATTAACAAACATGCCAAAACTTTTATAGTATTAATTAATATGAAAACCTTTAATGAACTACTAAACATACATGGCATCAGTTGAGGCTCTAACCAATCTCAGAAATATTGTCCTGTACAATTTGACTAAGGTTTTTAACCCTTCCAGGGTCCAGACCCCTGATCTTAAACTTATCCCCAGGATCCAAGAATTTTCAATTTTTTTTTTTCTTGTGAAATGGTAGAGAATCTTTTTCTGAAGCTAATAAAACAAAAAGTACAAAAATTTGATGGAAAATTTACAAAATTACACTCACAAATTTTGCTGTGTCAGCGATATTTATACATCAGCGATTTTGCCCACTTTGGCTCCCATTTTAGGCCACTTACATTATTCCAGTTGACCAAATTCTTAGCTATTTCGCTAGTATTAATTCTATTTTATAGATTGAGTACAAGAAATCGCCCAATCAACTATTTCAACTACTCAATAAAGTGGTTGGAAATTGGTAATTTGGCCAATTTCACACAAAGTTCAAACTATTCCAATTTCAAAATAGGGTCCAGAATAAACAATGCAGGCATTCCTGACACTAAAATAACATTTGCTCTGTTTATTAGTTACATTTCCAGGCTTTACAAATATATTCCACTTTGATTTTTTATTCACACCAAAAAATAGAAGATTTACTGTTATGCAATACTGTAATAATTGTATAAATAATATCAGTGCATTCTTGAACGTATATTAGACCCACCAGCTGATGTGTATTGGACGTGTGACGTCATATGTTTACTCTTGAACATTGGCAGAAATCAAACATTTCCGTTAGTTTGAGCTCGGTTTCAAGCCATTTTCAGTATTAAAACCAATCAAAATCATCTTTATTTCTGTAACATATCTTCCATTCTATCAAATGAGACCAAGAAACTGCAAATACAACTGTAAAAAAACATACAAAAATACACCGCAAAGTCGCTGTTTTAATCCAAAAACATGGTCCCAGTTTTTCTCATTATGCAGTGCGTGCTGCAGGATTTGTTTTATATGGTGCACACTTACCACATAGATGCATTCTATCATATCTAGGCTCAAATTTACCACTCACAGCTTATCTGAGTGAGCTGAGCTCATGGCGTTGAACTACGGCTTGGACCCAGGCTTCAAAGCCGTAGAACTACGGGACGGATCCTCAAAGGGTTAACTACCCAATATCTGTCCAGGAAGGTACCACTCTTCTGTCATACTAGTAACAAAATGGAAACCTGCTAAACATTTACACTTTAAAGAAGATAGCTCTTTTTTTTTTCCTGTCTTACAAAGATTATGTTATAAGGCTAACCTTTGTAATTTGTAAATACGTACACCCATTACACATTTATTACCTTTACCGTTTCTCAAAGCTATTCTCAAATTTATACAATTCTTTACTAATCTGCTGAAAAAAAAGATAGAATTTTCTTTCCTGTAGCTATGTATGTCACAGGTGACTAAATAAACACCGCTGTGCAGATTGAATGTACAGGCATTAACCCTTTCATTGTCCACACCAATGAAATTAAAAGTGGTCACAATGTCCACATAAAAAAAAATCTGAAATGGTAGAGAATCTTTTCCCAAAGGTAATGACATCAAAAATTTGAAATTTGATGGAAATTTATGGAATTATGTAGGTTCAAATTTAGCGGTTTTATGCGCAATTTATGCATCAGCAATTTTGCCGAATTTTAGTCCCATTGCATTGCTCAATTTGACCAAATTCTTAGCCATTTTGCTAGTATGCCTTCTGTTCTATTGATTGAATACAAGAAACTGCCCATTCAACTATCAAAACTACCCTAAAAAGTGCACAGAATTCAGTAATTTGACCAATTTTACACAAAATTAAAACAATCACAATTTCAAAGCAGAGCCTAAAATGAACACTGTAGACAGTCCAGGCATTAAAACAACATTACCTCTTTTTATTAATCACATCCCCAAGCCTCTCCTATATTACACTTCCCTTCCATTTTGAAATCATTACACACAAAAAAAATCAAATTTACCCTATTTCTCGGATAATAGAATACAACCAGGAATGATTTCTCAGGGTTTATGACATCCCATTAATTAAATCAGACCTAGTAAAAACCCATAAAACAGACTGGGAGGTGCAGGAGAGGCCTTACCCATCCTCAGGAATATTGGCAAAACTTGAATATTTCCACAGATTCAAGGCTGATTTCAAGCTACTTTTAGTCTTGATAGCAACCAAAATCATCTCTATTTCAGTAGTATGTTTTCCATTCTATCATTTGATACCAAGAAACAGCGAATAAAACCATAAAAAAAATCATCCTAGAAAACACCTCAAAACTTCTATTTTAAACCCAACACAAGCTCAGAGGTTTGCTTTTCCTATTGTGCCCTGCATGGGGTACGATTTTTTTTATACTGTGCACACTCACCACAAGGACCCACAGCATGTTAGAAGAAGCTGTGCTTAAAACGTACATCTACACGAGTGACACTGGCATCAATAACAGATTCTTCTCCACTGCTGCTATAACTGCCATTTAGTCTATAGTGTTCAATATTTGTAAACAATTAACCACTAAACTGTCAGTCAACTAGATCTATGTCAATGGGATCAGAGGCCATGCCTCTAGACAAATTTTGGCCTGGATATGAGAGAATGGGCTTGTGCAGAATAAAAAAAAAAAAATGCCTGCCTCTAGCAGAGCATGATGAGAACAGCTAATCTCTGAAATGCTTTGGGTTAAAATAGTGACTTTGGGCATTTTTTTGGGTGGTTTTTATGGCTTTATTGGTGGTTTCTGAATCCCAAAAAGACCAGAAAGGGGCTAATTTTTCTGGAAAAGGGTTAGGCTCCCCTACCCCATCTGTTTTATGAGTTTTTACCAGGTATGCTTAAATTATTGGGATGGCCTAAACCATAATCAAGCATTCTTGATTAAAGTTTATTAGCCGAGAAATAGGAAAAAGAAAACAGATTTTTTTTGGACAACGATTAAAGTGATTAATGAAAAGGACTTGAGTCCTGCTAACCAGTTTCCACACTCCAACCCTGCTCACACTCCAACAGTACATCAAATCATAAAAACCACTTGCCTCCATTCACTCCTGTCTAACACAGTCACACTGCAATATTACATAATACTGGAAGGTAAATACATGGAGGCCAAGCCAGCATAAAAGTAACTTGTTCCTTCTGCATGCATCCAAGTACGTGTACCATGACCTCCACAGTGAGAAGACACTTATGAGATAAATGTTCATTTAGGCTAAAATCCTTGGAACAGATGTTTTAATCAGTGTAGGTAACAAGTGATGGGACACACACAAGTGGAACCAGCATAAACATGGTTCATCCCTCTTGCATGCACAAAAGATAATTCCCAGCCCACTGCAGTAAGAAAGTACTGCAATTATGAGAGAGAGATTTTTACGGAGGTTAATCACACTGATACAAATGCTTTACAATGTTGTACCTTGCACATACTCAGCAATGGTATACAAGAAATACCCACCCTACTAGCACTTCCTCATGTCCTTGTGTACCTGAAACTTTTCATATTTAACCTCTCCTTATAACATACTTTTTTATAACTCATTGTTTACCTAGCTGAAGAATAGTAGCTGTTTGGATGTTCCTCACAGACAGCCATGGACATTACTGGGACAAATCAGATGCCCTAAGTGATGCCAAATTACCTTAGCCTCAACTGTCTTGTACAGAGATTGCTGTGCTACACAATCACAATACTATGAGGTTTTAATTTGTAAACTCCTGCAAATGTCTATCTGATACACTGAAGATGGAATTAAATATGTATAAGTAAGATGGATTATTTTTCCAGAATGCCTCTAATAATAATGTGGGAGTGAATGGGAAAATAAGAGTTCCCTATGTGTAAATTCATTAAGTAGGGGGATTAATTTTTGTCAAAACCTGCAAATATAGTGTGTCACCAACAATCTTGACAGAATCAGGACCGGCCATGCAAAATACGTCGAATCATACAGGGATTCTAATGTATATACAACAGAGTTAATTAACTTTTTTTTTTCCAAGTCAGCTGTCTCTCACCAAGGCAGGGTGACCCAAAAAGAAAGAAAATCCCCAAAAAGAAAGAAAATCCCCAAAAAGAAAATACTTTCATCATCATTCAACACTTTCACCTCACTCATACATAATCACTGTCTTTGCAGAGGAGCTCAGATACGACAGTTTAGAAGTCCCTCCAAACTGCCAATATCCCAAACCCCTCCTTTAAAGTGCAGGCATTGTACTTCCCATTTCCAGGACTCAAGTCTGGCTAACCAGTTTCTCTGAATCCCTTCATTAAATATTACCCTGCTCACATTCCAACAGCTCGTCAGGTCCCAAATATCATTCATCTCCATTCACTCCTATCTAACACACTCATGCACGCTTGCTGGAAGTCCAAGCCCCTCGCCCACAAAACCTCCTTTACCCCTTCCCTCCAACCTTTTCGAGGATGACCCCTACCCCGCCTTCCTTCCCCTACAGATTTATATGCTCTCCAAGTCATTCTACTTTGATCTATTCTCTCTAAATGACCAAACCACCTCAACAACCCCTCTTCAGCCCTCTGACTAATATTTTTAGTAACTCCACATCTCCCCCTAATTTCCACACTCCGAATTTTCTGCATAATATTTATACCACACACTGCCCTTAGACAAGACATCTCCACTCCCTCCAGCTGCCTCCTCGCTGCAGCATTTACAACCCAAGCTTCACACCCATATAAGATTGTCGGTACCACTATACTTTCATACATTCCCTTCTTTGCCTCCATGGATAATGTTTTTTGTCTCCACAGATACCTCAACGCACCACTCACCTTTTTCCTTCATCAATTCTATGGTTAACCTCATCCTTCATAAACCCATCCGCTGACAAATCAACTCCCAAATATCTGAAAACATTCACTTTATCCATATTCCCTCTCTCTAATGTGATATCCAATTTTTCTTTATCTAAATCATTTGATACCCTCATCACCTTAGGGAAACCAGTTAATTGATTTAATTGGACTTGAGTCCTGGAAATGGGAAGTACAATGCCTGCACTTTAAAGGAGGGGTCTGAGATAGTGACAGCTGGGAGGGACTTTTCTCAGCTGTCGTATCTGAGCTCCTCTGCAAAGAGTGATTATGTATGAGTGTGGTGAAAGTGTTGAATGATGATGAAAGTATTTTCTTTTTGGGGATTTTCTTTCTTTTTGGGTCACCCTGCCTTGGTGGGAGACGGCCGACTTGTTGAAAAAAAAAAAAAAAAAAAATCACCTTACTCTTATCTATGTTCACTTTCAACTTTCTATCTTTACACATAGTTATTTAAAAAATACAGTGTGGGATAATGCTTTAGCCATGCTTTACATAAAGCCCTGTCCAACAAATAAACCATATACACTACATGACACCATTACATTACGTACTTACAAACAATAAAACAAAATCTTACAGATAAAATGAACAGAATTATACTCACGTAATTACTGCATGTGATTCATAGCTTTCCTTATACAGGATATGCACATTCATCCACCCCTTGGGCCAGATAGAACGAACCTCAGAATCTAAAAATCTTCTTATATTCTCTTCGGGAGTTTCTGAACGTTTTCTCATCATTTGCCAAAATTTGACTCGTACACTCACCACCTCACACAGAAGCTTTCTAAAAGTGAAAAAAAAAAAAAATTATTCCATGAACTTCTGGCTAATTATCATAGCATATAAATTTCATTATGTACTACAATGACAAATACATGTATGTGAAAACCGTATGAACCTTTCACTGCATCGGAATCACACAGAGGATAAAGAAAATTCTTACCTAACTACATCCGTGAAAATAAATTTCTTCTTTGGTAATTTGTTTTTCTTTTTATCTCCATCTTCATTTCCATCTTCTCTGTTCTGTGTGACTCCATTTTCACCCCTGATTATAAAAGGGAAATACAAGGGTTAAAAATTGCAGAATGTCATCTTTTGTGACAAGCATTGCATTTCATAGCATTGTATTATTATAATCAATTTAAAAGCATTGCAGAGTCTGCTACTAATATTCCATCTATTTTTTTTTTACACCCTTAACTTCTCATTTCCCTGACTAACACATGAACTCATTAATGAAGTGCATGCCATGTTATTAATTTTTTTTTTTTAACATGTCGGCCATCTCCCACCAAGGCAGGGTGACCCAAAAAAGAAAAACTTTCACCATCATTAAACACTTAAAATATATTCTTTTGTATTTAACCCTTTGGGGGTCGGTGCCGTACTAGTACGTTTTACGAGCAGGGGTTGGTGCCGTACTAGTACGCCCAAATTCTAGTGGCCTCAATTTAAGCAGAAAACGTCTGGTAGGCATACATATGAAAGAATGGGTTTGTGTGGTCAGTGTGCGCAGTATAAAAAAAATCCTGCAGTACACACTGCATAATGAGAGAAAAAAACTGACCGTTTTTTTCGATTAAAACAGCGAATTTGCAGTCGATTTTCGTATAGTATTTATTGATGTATTCTCGTTTTCTTGGTCTTATTTGATAGAATGGAAGATATATTACAGAAATAGAGATGATTTTGATTGATATGACAATGACAAGTACCTTGAAATTGAGCTCAAAGTAGCGAAAATATTCGATTTTTGACAATGTTCAAGAGTAAACAAATCACACCATGCCTCCAATACACATCAACTGGCGAGTCTTATATTCATGCACAAGTGCTCTGATATTATTTATACCATTTTTACAATGATGCAGTTGTATACATAACAGTAAATCTTCTATTTTTTGTTAGAATAAAAATTCAAAATGAAAAGCAAAATTAATGGAACAGGGGCCTGGAGACGTGACTAATAAACAGAGAACATGTTATTTTAGTGCCAGAAATGTCTGCCTTGTTTACTCTGGACCATATTTTGAAATTGGCATCGTTTGAAATTTGTGTGAAATTGGAAAATTGCCATTTCCTGACCACTATTTTGGGTAGATGAAATTGGTAAATAGGCGGTTTCTTGTACTCACTCGATAGAAGAAATGGAGTTCTAGCGAAATAGCTATAATTTTAGGAGACTGAAACATTGGAATTTGTCGAAAATAGGGCTCAAAGTGGGCAAAATCGCCGATGCGCAAGTGTCATGGCTACCGCAAACTTCGCGAAAGCATAATTCCGTTAGTTTTCGATCAAATTTCATAATTTTGGTGGCGTTATGATCGGAAAAAGATTTTCTATCATTTCATAAGAAAAAAATAATTTTTCTTTTTCCAAAAAATTTTCGACCCCAGGAACACTTTCCTGAGAAGGCCTGTCGACCCCCAAAGGGTTAAGAAAACCTTGAATTCTAAACATGTGACAAATAGTTGTTCAACATGATCTTGGTCATCCAACACCTGCTTAACTAGTAGCACCTTATGAATATACAGTGGACCCCAGAGTTCCGGCCATAATTCATTCCAGAAGGCTGTTCAAGTGCCATTACCGAATGAATTTGTTCCCATAAGGAATAATGTAAAGTAGGTTAGTCCGTTTCAGACCCCCAAAAATGCACTTACAAAAGCACTTACAATATTACACTTACATAATTGTTTGAGTTTTGAGGTGGTTGAAACTCGGGGGTCCACTGTATAATGAATTTAGACTTTGCTTATTTAACCCTTTCAGGGTGGGTCCCACAGCTTTGAAGTGTGGGTTGGTCCCGTAGTACTAAGCCATGAGCTCAGCTTACTCAGATAAGCTGTGAGTGGTAAATTCGGGCCTAGATGAGAGAATGGGTCTATGCAGTAAGTGTGCACCATATAAAAAATCCTGCCGCAGGCAGTGTATAACGAGAAAAAACGTGACCGTGTTTTTGGTTTAAAACAGCTACTTTGCAGTGTATTTTCGTATTGTTTTTATGTTGCATTCTCGGAAGACATATTACAGAAAGAGATAATTCTCATATGTTTCAAGATTGAAAGTATCTTGAAATTAATCTTAAAGTAGAGGAAATGTTTGATTTTTGCTGATATTCCTGAGTACACAAATTATGTCACTTGTCCAATACGTGTCCAACTGGTCAGTATAATACAGTGGAACCTTGGTTTTTGTTTGCCCTGGTTTTCGTTGAATTCGGTTTTTGGTGAATTTTTTTGTCAAAATTTTGTCCCAATTTTTGTTCAGCACCTCAGTTTTTGTCGGCCCGCCGAACCGAACGTGTCCACCTGCCTGCGCCCACACAAAGCATCCCACGCATTCTGAGTCAGTCTGGCTTTGTTTCTCGTCGAGTGAGCATTACCCTGTCCGTTCATCTGAAAAATTTTGTAATAATCAATTGTTTTTGTGATTGTTTATTGAGTGCGACTGCTAAATAAGCCATCATAGGGCTAAAGAAAGTTCAGAGTGCCAGCCCTTTGATAGCAAAGTAAAAAAGTGGAAGAGTTGGTGGATGACCACAGAGAAGAGCTAACCACTGAGGAGCTGCAAGACCTTCAACTGGAACAGCAACAGACTGCAGCTGAGGAAATTGCTTCAGAGAAGTTGGAAGAGAGGGGAGAATGTGCCTTCTTCAGTGATTAAGGACATGTGTGCAAAGTGGAGTGAGTTGCAGAGTTTTGTGGAGAAATATCACCCTAACAAAGCTGTTGCAAGCCGTGTCTGCAACATGTTCAATGACAATGCCTTGTCCCATTTTAGGCAAATCTTAAAGAGACGCTAGAAACAGACCTCTCTCGACAGATTTTTTGTGCGACAGGGGTCCAGTGCCAGTAAAAGACAAGGAAGGGAAGTAACCCCGGATTGGGACTTGATACCTGAAGTCCTTATGGAGGGGGATTCCTCTTCCAACCAATATCCTCTCCTCCTCCCTCTCCCCTTCTCGCATCTTCAATAAAGGTAAAAGTGATATTAAATGTTCATTTATCCATTTCATTAGTCATTTATATTTATTTCTCACTGTTTTATGTATGTAAAACTATAGTTATTCTCTATAAAATGTATTTTTTTGTTAATACTTTTGGGTGTCTGGAACGGATTAATTGGATTTACATTATTTCTTATGGGAAATATTGCTTCAGTTTTTGTCGAATTTGGTTTTCGTCAGATTTTCTGGAACAAATTAATGACAAAAACCAAGGTTCCACTGTACCTGTCCATAAATATGCTGACATTGTTTATACAATTATTACAACAGTACAGTAATCTGCATAACAGTAAATCTTCTATTTTTTGTGTGAATAAAAATTCAAAATGGAAAGCAAGCATAAGAGGCAAGAAGAAATATTTTTTTAGTGCCAGGAATGTCTACTTTGTTTATTATGCACCCTATTTTTAAATTGGTAATTTTTGAATTTTGTGTGAAATTGGTCAAATTACCAATTTCTGATCACTTTATTGGGTATTTTAAATAGGTAAACAGGCAGGTTCTTGTACTCAGTCAATAGATTAGATGGAATACTAGCAAAATAGCTATGAGTTTGGTAGACTAGAACAATGGAATTGGCTGAAAATTGCCAATGAATAGATATCACCAAGACCACATAGTTTGCGAGAGTATAATTCAGTAAGTTTTCCATAAAATTTCGTACTTTTGGTTTCATTACCTTTGGAAAAAGATTCTCTATAATTTGTTAAGGAAAAATAATTGGAGGGAGGGGATATTCTTTGACCCTGAGAACAATTCTCAGATCAGGAGTTCCGACCCTGGAAGAGTTAAGGGCATTGATTAATAGTTCTATTAAAGGTCTTTGAAAGTTGACAAAATTTAAAGATTTAAAAGACAGTGAACTCTTTAGGCAACATTAAACCTTTCAGGGTTGGAACCCCTGATGTGAGAATTGCTCTCAGGCTGGGTCAGAGAATTAAAAAAAAAAAAAAAAAAAATTCTTGTGAAATGATAATCTTTTTCTGAACATAATGAAACCAAAAGTACAAAATTTGATGAAAAACTTATAGAATTAGGCTATCGCAAATTTAGCAGTCTCGGCGATATTTATGCATCGGTGACTTCGGCCACTTTGAGCCATATTTTTGGCCAATTCCAATCTACCAAACTTGCTTGTATTCCTTCTATTCTATCGAGTACAAGAAACTGCCTATTTACCTATTTCAACTACCCAGTCAAGTTATCAGAATTTGGCCAATTTCACACAAAATTCAGAAATTGCTAATTTCAAAATAGGTTCCAGAATAAATAATGTAGACATTCCTGGCACTAAAACAACATTTCTTCTGTTCATTAGTCACATTTTCAGGCCTCTCCTATATTATGCTTGTTTTCCATTTTGAATTTTTATTCACACAAAAAATAGATTTATGTACTGTCATGCAGACTACTGCATTATTGTAATAAACAATATAAATAATGTCGGCGCATTTGTGAACATGTATTAGACTGACCAGTTGGAAGGGTATTAGATGAGTGACGTAATTTGTGTACTTTGGAATACAGTGGACCCCCGAGTTTCGTAAAAACTTCACTCCTGAAGTCTGCTCAAGCGCCATTAACGAACGAATTTACTCTTTTAAGGAAAAATGTCACGTAGGTTAGTCTATTTCAGACCCCCCAAAATACACTTCCACAAGCACTTACAATATTATACTTACATAAGTGTACGATTTCCGGGGTTTACGAAACTCGGGGGAGGTCCACTGTATCGGCAAAAATAAAACATTTCTTCTACTTTGAGCTCAATTTCAAGCAACTTTTAGTCCTGAAACCAATTAAAATCATCTCTATTTCTGTAATATATCTTTCATTCTATCAAATGAGACCAAGAAATTGAGAATATAAACATAAAAACCATATGAAAATATACCGCAAATTCACTGTTTTAAACCAAAAATATTGTCGCAGTTTTTTCCCCCATTATGCACTACGTGCTGCAGGATATTTTTTTATATGGTGCACACTTACTGCATAGACCCATTCTCTCATATATAGGCCAAAATTTACCCCTCACAGCTTATCTGAGAGAGCTGAGCTTATGACATAGAACTACGAGATTAATCTGGGCTTCAAAGCCGTAGAACAACAGGACCGACCTCAAAAAAATTAATACTTGTATGACAAAAACATTCATTGAGCATTATAAATGCACTTATTTAAATCCACAAAAAAATGCTAAATCCATTTTAATACTGTATAAAAAATTATGAACAGTATCTATGTATCATCTTTTATTAGCACTGCTATGTACGTACATGCAGAAAAAATGAATGTTCATTAGATATCCCTGAAGGTGGACCGTTAACTCCTTCAATGTCCGTCTTGAACAGTAGTATTGTTGCCAAGGTCTGGCACCTAGATCTACCTTATGAGCTCAGCTTACGCAGATAAGCTGTGAGCAGTAAATTTTGGCCTAGATATGAGAGAATGGGTCAGTGCAGTGAGTGTGCACAGTATTAAAAAAATCCTGCTTTGTGCAGTGCCCGATGAGGGAAAAACAACTCTGTTTCTTGTCTCATTTGACAGAGTGGAGAACATACTACTGAAATAGAGATGATTATCGTTGGTTTCAGGACCAGAAGTAGCTTGAAATCGGCTTCAAAGTAGCAGAAATATTAGATTTTTGTCAATTTTCCTGAGGACGAGTAAGGACCCCTACATCTGGTCTGTTTTATGGGGGTTTTACTAGGTTTGATTCAATTACAGTGGACCCCCGGTTTTTGTGATTTTTTCGTTCCAGAATGCTGTTCAAGTGCCATTACCAAACGAATTTATTCCCATAAGGAATAATGTAAAGTAGACTAGTCCTTTTAGACCCCCAAAAATACACTTTCAAAAGCATTTAAAAAAATACACTTACATAAAAGGTCGAGTTTGGAGCAGGACGAACACCAGGGGTCCACTGTATTGGGATGCCATAAACCATGACCAATCATTCCTTGTTATATTTTATCCGAGAAATAAGGTAAATATTTTATTTTTCTGTAACGATGATGAATTTGAAATGGAAGGCAAGTATAATATAGGAGAGGCCCAGGGATAATTTATTTGAGTATGTCTTTCATAAGCTTCAAACTGGTGTTATCTTCATTGAAAGTATTTTTGTTCTGAATTTGGACTTTGCACATGCCAGTTTCCAAGTTTCATAATTTTTTATTCGAATTGGACTTCCCTTAAATACTCTGACTTAATGCCTCATCTAGTAAATTATTAGATACAATTTTTATATTTTCCACTAACTTTAGGTTGTATTTTTTTTAACTGTAGTACCGGTACACCTCTGGCAAGGCAGTGACGGAGCAAGTGTTTCTTCTTTTTCAGGTCACCCTGCCTTGGTGGGAAACAGCCTATGCGTATAATAATAATTAAAAACAAAACAAAACAAAAAAAGCCCCCCTATTGATCAATTTAAAAATTTCAGTACTTGTGTTTTCTATTTTAATGAAGTAAGTAGGTGTCATTTTAATCCTGAAATGGTCAACAGTATTTTGCATTACTGCATTTTGCTTTGATGCTAGTTACTGGCTCTTGATCCAAAGACCTGAACTTATCCTCTCCTTCCTTGAACTGAATCTAAATGCTTCCCATCCACAGGCACTATGATCAATACTGGTACGTATAGTGCTTTCCCCTCATTAAAATAAAATTATTCTGAATGGCGTGAAGCTTTCTTGGCTGATCCATCAGTTTTCCCCTCAAAAGAAGCTTCACCTTGATTGTAGGTTAAGTTTTTATGCAAGTTATGTTTTTTATGTAAAATTACAGCACTGTTATTGCCTTATTAATCTTAAGTTAGTCTGAAGCTTGCCCGAAATGCTCTGCATATAAAGGGGTTTTTGGCATGTTCACTAAATTGTTACACTCCTTTGTACAAATATGTACATCATGCTAAAATAAACTTATTTGTTATGCACCAATTTCATGAATTAAATTATTTTGGTTTCTGTGAAATAATTGGATGTCTCATCTCATAAGAAAAAAGTCACAATGTTTGACTTTACTGCATTTATCCTAGGTAGGGATTTGCCAAACTATCAGTATTAGTGGGCATTAGTCAATTTTGATGGTATAGGTGGGTAATGGCTAATTTTGATGGTATCCGTATTGGCTTAAAATTCAGTTTCAGTACTGGCATCGTCAGAAAAAAAAGGCATAATCCTATCCCTAATCCTAGGTTAAATCTGCATAATGTACTTTTTCATGCGTGTAACATCTGTGTGTTCTGAAGACCACTAAGAAAATTGTGTTATATACCCAAAATTTAAATTAAACTTGTATTTAATTATACTTTCTTACATGCATGCATACTTAAACCTTAAATGCAAGTCACTCTTAACAATAAGTTTGGATTGATTTTGGCCTATTTAGGTTCCAATTTACCTGTTTTTAATGGAAGAAACTCGGAAAACTGAAATACCAATTTTCATGTGAAAAATTCTGAGTTTCTCATTTGATTGGCTTCACCCTTCAACATTAATAATGTAATAATGGAAATTCTGAGCTGCTTCAAAACTTAAATGTGCTGATGCATTTTAAGATATTGTTCTCTCTGAGATAAAAAAAAATGCCTCTTCTGCTTAGCTTCAAAGAACTGGTGGTTCTTAGTGGAAGGTGAATTAGTTTTGGGTTCAATACGTCTAAATTTGGCATTTTTATTGAAGGAATTGTGATAACCATGTGATAACTTGTGGAAACAACCTCTGATTCACTTCAAATTTTCAACATTAATATTGAACTACATTGGAACCCCGGATTTCTTCCGGTGCGGATATCATACAATTCAGATTTCGACTACTTTTTTGTGCGAAATTTTACCACGGGTTTCGTACCTCCACTTGGAAATCATCCGTATCAGACGTGACCGCCTGCCCGGGACGCAGCCGCTCACACATAGTACTTGACTCATTCTGCATGTCACTCGTTCAGTGAGCAATGCTCCGCGCGTTCATCCGAAACATTTCGTAATAATCCATCGTTTTTTGTGCTTGTTTATTGAGTGCGACTGCGAAATAAGCCACCATGGGGCCAAAGAAAGTTCCTAGTGCCAGCCCTTTGGTAAAAGGCTGGCACTAGTCTTCAATAAAGGTATGTAATAGTGATTTAAATATTCATTTATCCATTAAAATTAGTTGTTTATATTTATTTCTCATTGTTTTCTGTATGTAAAGCTATAGTTATTCTCTATAAAATGTATTTTTTTGTTAATATTTTTGGGTGTCTGGAACAGATTAATTGGATTTACATTATTTCTTATGGGAAATATTACTTCGGTTTTCATCCATTTCGGATTTCGACTGACCTTCTGGAACGGGGTTCCATTGTACAGTAGACTGTCGATTAACACGGTAGTTACGTTCCTGAAAACTCAATGTTAGATGAAATCATGTAAAACAAACTGAAGAACTTGTGGGAAAAATAGTTACTTTTCTTGGACCCCCAAAAATGGCTAACTTTTTTTTTTAGGTCTCTAAATGTAATTGTAGTTCATTGTCGTGAAATATTATGTTTAATGCATTGCTTGAGGCTTCAAATTTTACAGAAATATTTCTTACCTTATATTGTGACTGCTGGTATATATATGTCAATAATTCTGAACACAGTGGGGAGGGATGCTGTGGCCCTACTGGGCTGAGGTGGAAGGTTGTGGATTGTTTGCTGAGGTGGATGGTTGAGGCTTTGGCACTAAAGTTGATGGATGCTGTACAATATGTGCACAAAAATGTCAGGCTATCATCTGCTATCACTTGCAAGTATCGGTAAAAAAAAATACTACCCGCTAAGACACGAGAAAACATGAAAAAATAATAATACAACGAGAAAACCTTTCAAGGCTATCAGCATTTGCTGTTGTTATTATTGGGTTGAGGGTTGTGACAGCCCCAGGGCTGTTGTATCTCTCACTGCTGTGAAATTAACTACCAGAACGCTTTTGCAAATACAGTGGACCCCCGCCTAACGAGCAAAATTCATTCCAGAAGCCTGCTCAAGTGCCATTACCGAACGAATTTACTTCCATAAGAAATAATGTCACGTAGGTTAGTCTATTTCAGACCCCCAAAAATACACTTCCACAAGCACTTACAATATTATATTTACATAATTGTACGATTTCTGGGGTGCGCGTTAGGCGGGGGTCCACTGTACAATGGACCCCCGAGTTTCGGTCACCTCCAAACTCGAACAATTATGTAAGTGTAATATTGTAAGTGCTTTTGTAAGTGTATTTTAGGGGGTCTGAAACGGACTAACCTACTTTACATTATTCCTTAAGGGACAAATTCGTTCGATAATGGCACTTGAACAGCCTTATGGAATGAACTATGACCGAAACTTGGGGGTCCACTGTATAAATTATTTATTACATATTAATAAATTTATTACAATAAAG
>WNWK01002579.1:50000-52500 GCA_009830355.1 Cherax destructor | reverse complement strand
ATGTAAAAAGAGAGCAGATGAGAGAGTGGGTGAGATGTTATCAGCAAATTTTGTTGAAAATAAGAAAAAGTTTTGGAATGAGATTAATAAGTTGAGGAAGCCTAGAGAACAAATGGATTTGACAGTTAAAAATAGGAGAGGAGAGTTATTAAATGGAGAGTTAGAGGTATCGGGAAGATGGAGAGAATATTTTGAGGATTTGTTAAATGTTGATGAAGACAGGAAGCTGTGATTTCGTGTGTAGGGCAAGGAGGAATAACATCTTGTAGGAGTGTGGAAGAGCCAGTTGTGGGTGTAGGGAAGTTCGTGAGGCAGTGGGTAGAATGAAAGGGGTAAGGCAGCTGGGATTGATGGGATAAAGATAGAAATGTTAAAAGCAGGTGGGGATATAATTTTGGAGTGGTTGGTGCTATTTTTAATAAATGTATGGAAGAGGGTAAGGTACCTAGGGATTGGCAGAGAGCGTGTATTGTTCCTTTGTATAAAGGCAAAGGGGACAAAGAGAGTGCAAAAATTATAGGGGAATAAGTCTGTTGAGTGTACCTGGTAAAGTGTATGGTAGAGTTATTATTGAAAGAATTAAGAGTAAAACAGAAAGCAGGATAGCAGATGAACAAGGGGCTTTAGGAAAGGTAGGGGGTGTAGACCAAGTGTTTACAGTGAAACATATAGGTGAACAGTATTTGGATAAGGGTAAAGATGTTTTTGTGGCATTTATGGATTTGGAAAGGCGTATGATAGGGTAGATAGGGGGCAATGTGGCAGATGTTGCAGGTGTATGGAATAGGAGGAAGGTTACTGAAAGCAGTGAAGAGTTTTTATGAGGATAGTGAGGCTCAGGTTAGAGTGTGTAGGAGGGAAGGGGACAATTTCCCAGTAAAAGTGGGCCTTAGACAAGGATGTGTGATGTCACCGTGGTTGTTCAATATATTTATAGATGGGGTTGTAGAGAAGTGATGCGAGGTCTTGGCAAGAGGTGTTGGGCAAAAGATAAAGCAAATACAGTGGTACCGGTTTACGATGGTCCCAACTCACCTTATGTAGTTTATTTTAAATGCTTTGTAAGTGTAATTTTGGGGTCTAAAGGACTAGTCATTTACAACTTTAAGGAGATAAATTCTTGTAATGGCATGAACAGCATTCTGAATGAAAATCGAACCGGTACCACTGTACAAAGTGGGAGTTGTCACAGTTGCTTTTTGCTGATGACACTGTGCTTTTGGGAGATTCTGAAGAGAAGCTGCAGAGGTTGGTGGATGAATTTGGTAGGGTGTGTAAAAGAAGAAAATTGAAAGTGAATATAGGAAAGAGTAAGGTGATGAGGATAACAAAAAGAATAGGTGACGAAAGATTGGATATCAGATTGGAGGGAGAGAGTATGGAGGAGGTGAATGTATTCAGATATTTGGGAGTGGACATGTCGGCGGATGGGTCTATGAAGGATGAGGTGAATCATAGAATTGATGAGGGAAAAGGGTGAGTGGAGCACTTCGGAGTCTGTGGAGACAAAGAACCTTGTCCATGGAAGTAAAGAGGGAATGTATGAGAGTATAGTTATACCAACGCTCTTATATGGGTGTGAAGCATGGGTGATGAATGTTGCAACGAGGAGAAGGCTGGAGGCAGTGGAGATGTCATGTCTGAGGTCAATGTGTGGTGTGAATATAATGCAGAGAATTCGGAGTTTGGAAATTAGGAGGAGGTGCGGGATCACCAAAACGATTGTCCAGAGAGCTGAGGAGGGGTTGTTGAGGTGGTTTGGACATGTAGAGAGAATGGAACGAGACAGAGTGACTTCGAGAGTGTATAAATCTGTAGTGGAGGGAAGGCGGGGTAGGGGCGGCCAGGAAAGGTTGGAGGGAGGGGGTAAAGGAAGTTTTGTGTGCGAGGGCTTGGACTTCCAGCAAGCATGTGTGAGCGTATTTGATAGGAGTGAATGGAGGCATATGGTTTTAATACTTGACGTGCTGTTGGAGTGTGAGCAAAGTAACATTTATGAAGGGATTCAGGGAAACCGGCAGGCCGGACTTGAGTTCTGGAGATGGGAAGTACAGTGCCGGCACTCTGAAGGAGGGGTGTTAATGTTGCAGTTTTATAACTGTAGTGTAAAGCACCCTTCTGGCAAGACAGTGATGGAGTGAATGATGATGAAAGTTTTTCTTTTCGGGCCACCCTGCCTTGGTGGGAATCGGCCGATGTGTTAAAAAAAAAAAAAAAAAAAAGGAGGCGGTAATTTCATGTACTGGCCAGGGAGGTACAACATCGTTTAGGAGTGAAGAAGAGCAGGATGTGAGTGTGGGGAGGTGCCTGAGGCATTACGTAGAATGAAAGGGGTAAAGCAGCTGGAATTGACGGAATCATGACAGAAATGTTAAAAGCAGGGGGATATAGTGCTGGAGTGGTTGGTATTTTTGTTTAATAAATGTATGAAAGAGGGAAGGTACCTAGGATTGGCAGAGAGCATGTATAGTTCCTTTATATAAAGGGAAGGGGATAAAAG